>CAUYQV010168556.1:0-59162 GCA_963574575.1 Galagoides demidoff
AGTTGTGTCCAGAGTTCAACCTGAGCTCTATGTGGAGAACTGGTCACCTAAACCAAGTTGGAAATAGGAGACCAGGTAATGCTCAGACCTGGCACAGAACCAGAAATCTATCTCTGCCACGTTCCAATGTCACCCAGATAGGAGTTGCCGGTTCAGTGTGAGAGGTCTGACAAATGAGTGTATATACCGTAGTTGATGCACACAAGCCCCGTGGGCCTAGACTCCATCCACACATGCCGTCCCCACGGGAGTACTGGCCACAGATGCACTGTGCCTCCAAGTGTCCGTCCCAAGTCCTCATCCCTATGGGGACTTCACTGCTGAGGTCCTTCCTAGGTAGGGCTGATGCTGTCCCCTGGGGTGACAGTCCCAGAAATGCAAGCATGGGTTTCAGCGGGTGTGTGAGACCGTCTGAGAAGGGCCATTCTACTTACCTGAAGGGGAGACTGAGAACCCTCCTTCATAGGAGTTGCTCTGGGAGAGAGGAAGCGCCCTGCCCTGCTCAGGGTCCCATTCTGGAATTACAAACTCCCATTACCCAGTTTACCTCTACAGAGACCCACAGTATGACAGAAGTCCCCATGGTGGATTTATTCCTGGGGCTATCTGAGTTGAAACACGGAATGTGATTTTATAAAGATATCTTGTTATCCCTCTTTCCACCATCATTCTGTGTCGCCATAATGGTGTGTGTGAATGTCCTGGCTGATGCTCTTAAGAGCATCAACAGTGTTGAAAAGAGAGGCAAATGCTAGGTTTTTATAAAGCCATGCTCCAAAGTCATTGTCTGGTTTCTAACTGTGATGATGAAGCATGGTTACATTGGCGAATTTGAAATCATCGATGATTGCAGAGCTGGGAGAATTGCTGTGATCCTCACAGGCAGGTTAAACAAGGGTGGAGCGATCAGACCCAGGTTTGATGTACAACTCAAAGATCTGGAAAAATGGCAGAATAATCAGCTGGCCTCACGGACCACAAAGAAGCAAGAAGAAAACACACAGGAAGGAAAACCCTGGGATTCTTTTTCTAGGAACATAATACATACTGAAAACTAAAATGCCTCAATGGACTCTGGTGCTTCTTCTTGGTAGTTTTGAGCCTTTACAACAGTGTAGCAAGAGGATCTGGGGATGTACAGCCGTTGTCTTTATCGGTGAATGCTGTTCCACGAAGTGGACAAGACCGGACAGCTTTGCGATGTCCAGCCTTCACTGCGTGGCTCACCAGAGATTGGTGCATCTGGTCCTGGGGGGTTGAGCCTTGCGTTGGACTTCAGCTTTGGGAAACTGTTGTGTGAGTGCTTTACAGAGGAGAAGCCTGAGGGATGTATTTGGTAAACGGTAAAAGTTCTCATGAAAGTAATATATGCATAAGAAAACAATTTAAAGGAAAAGATATCTTATTATCAATATGGTCACAAATGGGGATAATGCTGGAGTTATTGCTTAAACTAATGGTCTGCAGGCTTTGCTGTTGAAATAATAAAAAGTTTGAGCTTTTACAGCTTGTATCTCCAATATATGTGTATTTACAAATTAAATACTTTCACTACTGTGTATTAATGTTACCTATCCCAGGAAGCAGAAACTAGGCATTAAGGGATGAAAAATTAAACACAAAAAATACACAGATAGATGACTATTCTTTTCACACCTCAATAAATTGTCACAATTATCTTTGAAACTTTTGATTTAAACTACATGGATTAAAGAGATTTTGTAGAGTAAGTCAGAAATATGATTGTATGGTCCCCTTCCTATCCTGGTCACTTGGAAAATACGTATGTTTTAAGTTAGAAACAAGCATTTTGCAAAGATTGGAAATACAATTTTATTATAATTTCAAGATCATTATTAATCTTCCTGTCAGATTGCATCACCTTGATACTCTTGATTAACGATGGCATTGCCGTCTTCCCACACCCCACACCCACTGGAGTGTAGGAAATTAAAACTCTCACTAATCCTCGGCATTTTTGAATGTGTTGTTTTTTTTCTTTTTTAAATAACCTTTATAATCGTCTGGCTCTTTGGCTATACTTTGAACTCTCAGCGCTAATAGCCCTCGTTTCTGAACTTAAACAGCAAAACCTTAAAGTTGGGAAATCTGTAACGAAGCGTTTTTGAGAAGAGAGGATGAGATGCAGGCCCTGGTTTCTCATCTATTATTTCCAAATAGGAAAAAAGCCTGGAATGAAATATTGCCTGTACAAAAACATGCCAGCATTAGTGACTGATAGTTATTTTTTAGGAGGCTTTTTTCTCTTCGTTTCCCAGTTTTCTATGAAATAATTGTTTTGTTTAAAAAGAACAAAGAAATCCCAAATATTACTGTGGTTTTAAAAAGTGCCAGGAGCTCATCAGCCTGGCTGAAGACTCTCTCTGTCCGTAGGCACCTCAGTTGGTGTTACTGCACCTTGCCTTCTATACTGCCCAGGTTTCTCTGTCCCCACAGTGTTGTAATTCTTGCATCACCTCCTTTCTGAGTTTAAGTGACAGGGAGGTTGTGTGTGCTTTGCTGTGACTGCTACTTATACCATGTGGGAAGCCAAATATAGTTACATTCTTGATGTCTGTTTGATATCAGTCTAACAGCCAGGAATATTCGAACTCTCCTCTGCTGGTGTAGGAGGGAAAATCCACAGAGCTACTTCCTCCGCCTCTGCCCTCTGCAGCACTACCTTGCTTTCTCCTTCCTCCCCCCTCCAAACCCTGCTCATTCATGAAAATTAGTTTTCTGCTGATGCTGAAAAATAATTCAATTCGAATACTTCAGGCATGAGGCAACCCTGATTGTTTTTCAGGGCTCCTGCTTTGGAAGAAATTAAATTACCAGCCGTATTTTGCAACTCGCCAACACACATCAACACTCTTGTCTGCCTTGATTCTGTGGGAGCCTTGGAAGTTTCTGAATCATTCAGCAATCGTCATGGAGCTGAGGCTGATTAGCGAGGGCACCCTGCTTCACTTTTCAAATCCAGTGTCTCCTGTGGATCATGGAAGAGCTTGTGCTTTCCCTAGCAGACAGCTGGTCCTGTCTTCTTACTTGCTTAGATCTGGGGCCTCTTTCTCCCGCCTCCTGGGGGGACTGCTGCCAGTTCAACGTAAGTGACCCCCTCTCGGCAGAAATAAGATTAGGTCATTTTATGACCTCCTCCTGCCAGAGGCACTGGTTTACCATTTTGGTTTTAGGTTTTTTCCATAAAAATATTTTTGACTATTAGTAAGTGAAGCAATTGGTCATTGTTTTTCCTCGTCATGTGGTCTGTGGTATCAATGAAAATACCATGAAATATGATTTTAATACAAAACCCTATTAAAATATTTTTGAGCTACAAAACCCAGACATTTCTGCATTCACTTTAAGCATAATAACCCAAAATATATTCATTAACAAGAGGAAATAAAATGCTCATGTTTTCGCCTCAGTCCTCTCAGTAGCATATTTATACCAATTACTTATTCAATTTAAATATAAACTGTATTCTGCGGTTAAGCTGAAGAATTAAGATACTTAGCGAATTGTATACTTCAAGATTTATTCCCTGAAGGCATATACATTTCCAAGTTCTGTTTGAAGAGGCAAGTTCAATTAGCAATTATCTAATGAATACCCCCAGGACTTCCAGTATGTCAAGAGTCCCTTTACTACTTTCTTTCCCAATTTAAAAAAAAAGTGTCAGAATGAAGACAGCTGATGTTCACAACCTGATTTCTTTTAATATACACATTGTGGCTTTCATGTTTTAAACTTTGTTATAAATTCAGTTGGAGGAAAGGATTGGTAACTACCAGAACAGTCCTCAGCACCGGCTCCTAGCCCATCCTCTTGGGATAGCCACTCTCACTGTCCCCCGAACAAACATCGGATGAACCAGAGTTGGGGCTGTGATTTTCTCCTTTGAGTTTCATCTGGCTTTTCATCTTCTCTGCCCTAAGTTAAGTGTTTGGCTTAATATTTTATTGTTGGTTCCTGAGGCAGCTTCCTTGGAAATGGCAGTATTTATAGTTGGTGACGCCAACAGTGAGGACAGATACTACGTAGCACTCAGCTACATGCCCGGCAATCCTCCTGACTACTTATAATTCGTGAACTTAATGAATCCTCAACTACCTCAACAACCCTAGACATAATTGTCCTCATTTTTCACAGGAGGAAGCAGAAACACAGAAAAACTGAAGTAACACGTCGAAAGTCACATAGCTAGTTAAGTGATGCAACTGAGATTTTAAACAGGGGCGTCTGGTTCCAGAGCCTGTGCCCCTCTCCACTGTAATGCCTCCCCAGGGGCCTGGAAAGCCAGCCTTTCTGCTTCCAGCATTTCTAGGGCTTATTGAAATTTGCATCCCAGATTATTGGTGTCCTTTTTGGTTTAAGCAGAGGAGGGGGCGTGGTCATTTCAAAGCCAGGATCAAGTGTACCTCAGCTATGAGCTGCCATCCTGTACCCTCTTGGGGGTGTGGCTCAGTTATGTGGGTCAAAAAGGGGATCTTGCAGCCAGCGTCTTGACCTATCACATAATTTATAACTTTGGGGCACCTGATGGACCTGACCTGAGCATTAGAAAATCCAGTCTACTTAGTTAGGGGACCATGGAAACGGTAGCAGGAATGTCACTAATGCTGCCTCTGTCTTCTAGATTCCCCAAAACTCTGGAAGACCCTTTGTGGCTACTGCAATTAGGTAAATTAGGCAGAATGGATATATGTTCAGATTCCAGTTCTTGCTGCTTCTGCAAAGTTGGAGCCGTGGAGCTGGGTAGTATATTGAGAACAAGGCGTGGCTGTTCAATGTGATTGTTTCCTGGAAGAATGTGAGTGGTAGAGACCTTTTAGCAATATGCTTTTCCTGCAGGAGAAATCAGGCCCAGTCAAGGAAGCTTCTTTATGCCATAAGAGAATATTTGCTCCTTCTTGTGTAGGTCTGTCATGCAAAGGAGATGGGCAGGGAGAGTCTCCCAGGCACCGTGCCCTCACATGGCAAGGTGGGCAGTCCACACCCACTTCCTCCTTCAGCTTCTCTGGGTATAACTGAGACCTTCAAATGCTTAAGTGCTAAATTCTGTTTATCTAGATGCTTTTCTCTAAGGATCATTTACTTTTCTCCTGTTAAATGGGCTGAAGAAACTAATCCACTTGCAAAGCCAAATCAGATTTAAACTTTATTTGGGAATTCCTTTTGGAAAGCAACATAGAATATATATGTTTAGGTTTGGGAATTTAAGTTAGAAGGAGGCTAATGGTTGGGATTTTGGCTTTTTTGTTTGTTTTTACAGATGGAGTCTTGCTCTGTCACCCAGGCTGGAGTGCAGTGATGTAGTCATAGCTCACTGTAACCTTGACCTCTTGGGTTTAAAGGATCCTCCTGCCTCAGCCTCCTTTTTTTGTTTTTTTTTTTTAAGTTCTTGACCTTTATTTCTTATCTTTTTTGTTTTACAGGAGAGGTAGGTACTGAAACAGCCAGGCGCTGACCTGAGTTGGCCTGAGCTTGAAGGGGAGAATACCTAGGATCTCTCCCCTCCCTGCACCACACCACCTCCCCACTGGGCTTTGCAAATCTTTAGCCCTATTTTATCAGAGGACAGATTTGTTCTCTGTAGAACAGCTCCATACAACAAGAAGTTAAAGGGCCAGGTGTAGTGGCTTGCCACTATAGTCCTAACATTCTTGGAGGCTGCTGCCTCAGCCTGTTAAGTAGCTAGGACTATAGGTATACCACCACTATAGGTGTACCACACTTCGCTAATTTTTTAATTTTTTGTAGAGAAGGGGTCTTGCTATATTGCATAGACTGGTCTTGAGCTCTTGGGCCCGAGCATTCCTCCTACCTCTGCCTTCCAAAGTGCTAGGAATATAGGAGGAAGCCCCTGACTCCCTGCCTAATGTTTTTATTTAAAGAAAAATTCTTTGTTTCATTTCTCATCTGTGTGTACCAAAATCAGATCTTTTAAATAATCCAGAATACAAAGAAGCATGAGGTAAGTTTTATGGTTAATTGATTTTTTTTTAATAGATCCCATTTTTACTGTGGAACAATTTAATGTTTTGTGTGGCACCTTTCACCTTGCACAGCTTTAGGAACAGAATGCCTACAAATGATTCCAGAAAATCCGCTGGACACAGCCTAGGAAAAGCAGAACTTACCACGGGGCATTTTAGGGGTATTGTTGGCAATGGCATACACTTAGAAATTAGCTAGAAGGCTACCATCTAAATCTCTGGCAAAGGGCATAAGAATCCCCACTAATTGGATCAAGCCTCGGTTTTATCTCCTCTCATCAGGTATTCATTCCTCTTTCCTGTATCCTTGGGCTAAATAACTAGAACCCAAGAGTTTGTCATTCTGCAAGGAACCTGCAGCTGCTTTTAGCAGCTTCTGTTTTATTTGTAGTCTGGTATCCGGGATCCAACAAGTATAGTTATTATGTTCCAGGCTGGGTGGAGCGTGGAGTTTCCTTGAGGAAATGGGCAGGAAGGAGAGTCCTGTTTTAACTTGGGTTGTTTTCTATATATAACATCTGCACTCAGCTTAGCTTTCTGGTTTTCTGTCTTTTGGAAGGAACTAAAAAACTATGGGGAGATTGAGAGGTCTTTCCTTAAGGGATTTTGGTCCTGGGGGAATCTGCCCTGGCTTCCTGAGCCGTAACATGGTCCTGCAGTGTGTCCCTTGACTCCCATCTGCCACAGAGTCTCTGCTTCCAGTTATATTCACAGAAGAAGAAACTGGTAAGCTTAACTGCATTTCATTATTGGAGCTGCTCTCAGCCTCCCTTCTGCTGGCAGGATCATGACACTTGATTCTATGCTAATTTATATGTACGTGAGACTTAAGACTTACAGTGCGAGTCTAGGTGAAGAATTCCTGTGACTGTGGGTCAAAGTAGCAGCTTCTACAGAAGGTCGTTTTCAATATTCTAACAGTATATTTATAATAGATTTCTGAAAGTACGTAAGCAACACTAGATTCAGTTAGGTAGCAGATACTCAGTGTCTGTGGTTCTTTTATTTGCGGGTGAGAATGGGGCTTTACGTTTAAACTCCGTGTTAAATGACAGGTGGCTCAGAACGTTTCCCCGCACGCCTGGTGTTAAGGAGAGACAGTGGTAGGACCTGTTCTCGGGCACATGGACTGTCTCCCTGTTCCTTCTCTCAGCATGTCTCCCCATTCTGTGAATTCCTTTCTGTTTGAGAGCAGAGGATGATCAGATGAACAGAATTGGTCCAGACAGTCAGAGTCATCCTAGGCCATCTGTTAGACTGACAAAATTTCATAACAGTGAGGATTGACTGTTACTTGTAATCTAGGGATTCGGGGCAGCCAAATATATCTTACATGACTTGGGATGGATTTGGATCTAATTCTCAAGGAAATGTTGATTTACTATTTTGACCTTTCTCTCCCAAGGCACATCACCCCACAACTACAAAATACAGAGAAATGGCCATTTTACTCCTTAGTCACTAGATTGCCTCTGGGAATGAAATAGGACTTAAAATACCCCGGGTTTCAGAGACTATGGCAAATCTTCACCCCAGCCATGTTCATGTTCGGGGCAGGTAGCCTGATTACTTTGGTCACCTTTTCTTAAATGCACAATTTATAACGTATTTTAGTCTGAGACATTGACAGGCATCTGGGATATAAGTTTAGTTATCTAAGATATTTTTAGGGAAGCATCAAACCTTTTTGGTACCTTTTTTTTTTCTCTCTCTCTGAATAGGGGTATTTTCATCTTTTGCAAATCCTATAGTATTAAATACAACTTGCCAATATAATTTGCCTTGTAAGTAAATATTCCATCTGGCCCCAAAACAATTTGTTTCAAAGGAGCCTCTATCCTCTCCTCTAACATCTTCAGGCAAAGTAGATGAGCCTCTAGCAGCTGTATCTTCTGTTTCATAATTTTGTCCCACTGGTGGTGATAGTCAGGTTTGTAGAGCACTTACCTCATGCCAGACGCTCTGCTAAGGGCTCCCCAGGCATTGTTTTATTTATGCACATAACAACCTTCTGGGATCTGTATGGAGGTGGATTGACTGTGTTGCTGAGCTTCAGGAATTTTCACTTGCTTGGCCGCTTCCAGAGTTTTGGAATAGCCTAGCTGTGGGTTCAGAAGTTTTTAAGTCTGGGCCAATCACTGCCCACTCTGTAAGCTTCAGGCTTCTCAAATCCTGGGTCTGTTCCTGGATACATACTGTAATGATCTCCATTTTATAGTTGAGAAGATAGAAGTCAAGAAAGCTGCCCCAGGCCACCTAGTAAGTGGCAGAGCCTGGCTTTGGGCTCAGACTACTGGCTCCAAGCCTTTACAAAGCGTTCTGCACAAGGTTAGGAGTCTGTTTTTCTAAAGATCTGTGTTAAAGTTCTGCCTCATGTAAGTGCTGTATTAATTACACTTAATTTGCCATTCTATATTCTTTTTAGTGGTCACATGGGTCCTTTCTCTAATAAACTTTCAAAGTACCTTTCATCAGAGTTAAAGGTTTTTCTGAAGTGTTGACATATTGAATATGTATATGTATAATTAAGTATTAATCTAAATTTGAATGTTAATGAGAAAAGCCTACCAAGTAATGATGAATTCTTCAATCTCACCTGTTTGGATCTTTCTTGGCATGTGAATCCAGAATAGGGACAGAGAGGGAACATTTGGAGATGCCTAAAATCTGATAGACTTGGTCAGGTGTGGGGCGTCCCATCCAGCTATCATGGCTTTTAGGTGCTAGTATTCAGACATCTAAATCTGGAAGATTAGACCCCTTCATCTACCCACTATTCCAGCCCTGGGAGATGGGGTAGAATCATACTATATTACATGGATTAAGCAGAAACTATTATTGCAAATTTGAAAAAGATTTTATATATGTTGTTTCCCTACTTCAGAGTGGATGAATGACTTTCATGCTTGTTTTTTTTTCCTCCCCCTGGAGTTTAGAAAATTTCAGTGGTAGAAGTGATAAGCCCTGTGTGGTCCTTCACGCCTGTAAACCAGCACTTTGGGAGCCAAAGGGGGAGACCAGGACAGCCTTGAGGGCAGGAGTTTGAGACCCAGCCTGGGCAACATAACAAGACCTCACCTCTGCAGAAAAATTAAACAGTCATGGGGTCATGCACCTGTAGTTTCAGCTGCTTGGGAGGCTGAGGTAGAAGGATCACTTGAACCCAGGAGGTCCAGCTATCATCATACCACTGCACTGAAGGCTGGGTGACAGAGTGAGACTCTGTATTAAAAAAAAAAAAAAAGGGATAAATTTTATTTTTGCTTTTGTATTAGAGCTAGTTAATCACATGTCTTTGTGCTTGAACTTGAAGTGGTGATAAACTATCTAGGTAACTGTATTTCAGAATTTATGAATCTTCTCTGCAGTGAATATAAAACCAGAAGGTTATTTAAATTCACAATTTTATAGAACTTAACCTAGTATCAGGCAATTGTTGGATCTAATAAAAACTAGTGGTTACTATGGATAAATAGAATTGAAGCACGCTAAGGTAGACAGGGATTGGGGTGTGTATAGGGAACACACATACTGCCTTTTATGATCACTCACAAAACTTAGAGTATCAAAAGCATGATGTTGTATTTTCACGAAGTTCAATGCATATTTGGGGTGTTTCTCACACATTCTAGAAAATTGGTAATCATGATTATCTTAGAGACATTACTTACAACTTTCATAACTGTCAAGAAAATTTGTCTGCATTCCTTTCTAGGAGGAAATTCTAATTTAGAGATGATATGCAGGAGAAGAGATTAATGAGAAAGCTTATTAGCATATTTGGCTATAGGAACAAAGTGTTCACGGGAAACAGCATGACTAATGGGTGAAACATTACCCGTGTCCTGTGCTCAGATGAATAGTCTGAGCTGTGATCTGGCTAAATCTTTCATTGTAAGTGTATTTAGGAATATCTAACTCATCAGAAAGAGTAGAATACTTCTGCTTAAGGATTTGTATCCTAAGACAATTTCTAGGTGGGAGCATGTATTTACTACCCATGTGTGAGACTCACAAATTTTAAAGAGTTGAAAGTGTGGCACTGGGGAATTTCTAAAGCTGGGAATCTCTTCCTGCAGAGAAAGGGAGAGACTTGCAGAGAATAGAAGTGTTGAGTGACTCAAATTATCCTTCAAGGCAGTGGTTCTCAACCTTCCTAATGCCTCCTAATGCCATGACCTTTTAATACAGTTCCTCATGTTGTGGTCACCTCCAACCATGAAAGTATTTTCGTTGCTACTTCATAACTGTAATTTTGCTACTGTTATGAATCGTAAGGTAAATATTTGATATGCAGGATGTATTTTCATTGTTAGAAAGGAGTCGCGACCCACAGGTTGAGAACTGCTGCTCCAAGGCAATAGTAACCAAACCAGCATGGTATTGGTATGAAGGTAGACACACAGACCAGTGGAACAGAATAGAAAACACAGAAGTAAAGCCTGGGGAAAGGACACCCCTATTCAATAAATAGTGCTGGAAAAATGGGATAGTCACATGCAGAAGAACGTATCTGGATCTCTCTCTCTCACCTGTACAAAAACTAACTCAGGATGAATTAGAGACTTAAATGTAAGCACTGAAACCACAAAAATATTAGAACACCAAGAAGAAACTGTTCTTGACATTGACCTACGTAAAGTATTTATGACTAAGACCCCAAAGCAAATACAACACAAACAAAAATAAATAAATGGGGCATAAACTAAAAAACTTACAGCAAAAGATATAATGAGATCAAATAGACAACCTGTGGAATGAGATAAAATATGTATTCACAAGCAATACCTCTGACAAAGGCCTAATATCAATCTATAAGTAACTCAAAACAGCAAGAAAAATGCAAATAACTCCATTAAAAAGTGGGCAAAAGACAAGCATATGCATTTTTCAAAAAAAGAGAAATGGCCAAAAACATAAACTAATGTTCAACATCACTAATCTTTAGGGACATACAAATTAAAACCACAGTGAGATGCCTCCTTACCCCTGTGGAGCAGATGCAGTTATTGCTTATACATTGTTAGTGGAAATGTAAATCAGAAAACGTCTATGGAAAACAAGATGGAGATTTCTCAAATAAAAGTAGATCTACCATCAGATCCAGCAATCCCACTACTGGGAATCTACCCAAAGGATAAGAATTCATTTTATAAAAAAGATACTTGCACTGGTATGTGTACTGCAGCGCAATTCACAATTGCGAAGATGTGAACCAACCTAAGTGTCCACCAACTGACCAGTGAATAAAGAAAATGTGGTTTACATATACACATACACCATGCAATACTACTTAGCCATTGAAAAGAAGGAAATAATGTATTTTTTTATTAAATAATAACTTTGTACATTGATGCATTTATGGGGTTCAGTGCACTGCTTTGATACACAGTGTGAAATGCTTACATTGAACTAAGTAACACATCCATCACAATTATACTCATTTCTTATTAGTTTTGAAATGTACCATTGCATCATGCACATTAGGTGAGGTCCCCCCCGAATACCCTCCCTCCACTCCTATCAAAATAATGTATTTGCAGCAACTTGGATGGAACTAGAGGCCATTATCCTAAGCTAAGTAACTCAGGAATAAAAAACCAAATATGGAACATTTTCTTTCCTTTTTTTTTTTTGAGCTGGAATCTCCCTCTGTTACCCCTGATAGAGTGACTGGCATTGTTATAGCTTACTCCAACCTCAAACTTGTGGGCTTAAGCAATCCTCCTGTCTCAGGCTCCCAGGTAGCTGGGACTAGAGGTGAAAACCACCCTAGGTGGCTAATTTTTTCTATTCTTAGTAGAAGCAGGGTCTTGATATTGACAAGAGCTCAGTCTGGTCTTCAACTCCTGGCCACAAGCTGTCCTACATTGGCTTCCCATGGTGTTAGGATTAAAGGCGTGAGCCACTATCCCTGGTCATATTCTCACTTTTAACTGGGAGTTAGGGAGTGGGTCTGCCTGGTCACACAGAGCAACATGATGGACATTGGAGACTCAGAGGAGGAGGAAGAAGAGCTGCCAGACAGAAAACTTCCCCGTTGGGTACAATGTGGAGTCTTCAGGTGAGGGGACTTTAAAAGCCCACACTTCTCCACTGTGCAAGGCATATATAACAGAAAGCCACTCGTGCCCCTTAAATCTAGTTTAAAAAAAAGAGAGAAACAAAAGCCTGTTTAAAAAAAAAAAAGAAAGAAAGAAATAGAGTTACTATACCATAATACTCAAGACTTCAAAATTCTCACCTGTGGTTGAGGGTCTAGTTCTTTTTTTCTTTTTTAGAGACAGGTTCTCTCTTGCTCAGGCTGATCTCAAACTCCTGAGCTCAAGCACTCTACCCTCCTGGGCCTCCCAGAGTGCTGGGATTACAGGCTTTACAGGCGGGAGCCAGTGTGCCCAGCCTTGAGGGTCAAGTTCTTAAGTTTTTTTGTTTGTTTGTTTTGTTTTCTGCCCCTAAGGAAACATTGTGAGAATTAGATAAGAATTCTGGACAATAGGTTTGCTTTTTAGAGTGAGGACTTTAAAAAGTCGATTGTAAGATCTATGATAAATTCTGCCTCCCAAAGAATCCCTGTAGCTGGAGTAGTGTTTGCCGGGCCCATCTCTTTAGAATCAGAGAATTAATTTATGGAGAGTCCACAGGAGCATGCTAATAAGCATTGAGATATCGTGCTTCTCTGCGAGCCTCTGTGGTATCCAAGCTTGACTGCTTGAAGAGGAAGTCTGTGGATCTGTAGTTTTCATTTTAGAGAAATCGCAGCGTGTGGGGGTGTGGTCGCACAGCTGGCCAGGTTCCTGTAACTGAGGTGGAAATGAACACCAGGGTTCTTTCTTGTTTGTACTATATTTGCATTCATATTTATATCTACAAATTAAGACTAACTTGTGGCTTACAAAGAACAGACATTTTTCCAAATCAGACTATATTTCCGTGTCCTTTCTGCTTTGGGTGTACTAGAGCTTTCATTCTTGTCAGATCAGAATGTGACTCTGCTGAATGAAAAGTCAACGTAAAATGTCCTCTTTTGAAGGAAGAAACGTCAAGGGCCCGTAGCTTTCAGCGCGTTGTGCTAGAAGGAATGGTAAGACGGGCAGTGTTGCATGTTCGATCTTGACTGGCAGTCTCTTGTTAACATTTGTGATGTGGCATTGATTCGTTTCTGAGAATACAGTGGCGTTTTGTGTTGTTTATGTATGAGATGTGAGTTGCCCCCCTCTGTTGTCGAAAATTGCACTACCTGAGAGTCGTATTTCAAGGACGTTGATGTGTTAGCTCTCTTAAGAGAATCTTCAAATTGAATTTTTAATGAAGATATTTATAACTGATGAAAGCAGGTTTTTAAAATCCAGTAATGGTTTGTTTCTTTTTTTTTTTAATCCTATCACTGCCCTAATTTAGCAGGAAAAAGGACGAGAGTCTGCTATGTAACATCCTCTTGATTGGAGACAGAGAATTATCGAGGTGGTGTGGACTTTAATTTGCTTCTATCCTCGGACTGCATGTTGGGTAGCAGGAGGAATTCTAGAGGGGCAGACATACAGCATGTGTGGTACAGTCGTGTATCACTGAGTGGTAGAGACACATTTGAGAAACGTGTCATCGGGGAATTTGGTCACTATGCAAACATCAGACCGTGTGCTTACCGAAACCTAGATGGTGTAACCCGCTGGGCTGTGAGGCTACAAACCTGGACAGCAGGTTACTGTGCTGGATCCTGCAGGCAGTTGTGACATAGTGGGAAGGATTTGTGTATCTAAGCATACCTAGTCATTGAAAAGGCACAGCCAAATGCAGTATTAGGATCTTACAGGCCACTGTCATAATGCCGTCTGTCACTGACTGGACCGTCATTACCCAGCACATGACTGTAATTGCAAAATAGAAATTGAAATCACTAATATTTTACAGTGTTAGGTGCTTGGAAAAATAATCTGGTCACAGTTTCTGGTTGCAGCTAGCTATCATTAAGTACTTACAGGGTATTTAAGTTTATACTCCCTAAAAAAATGAACAGTGTTTTCTTAGTTTCTGAACCTTTTAAATAGGCATTTAGTTCACATGTAATAGTGTGACCAGGACACTGTTATCTTTTGAAGTTTCTCCTGCCTGGCTGGCAACCGCTTCTTGGTCTCCTTTGCTGGTTCTTCCATCCTTCCCGCACCCTCAGGCCACAGTGCTAAAGCTCCATCCTCCCACCTCTTCCCACCCAGGGCCATGGCTGTAAAAACTGTCCAAATACCGACCTCTAAGTTCGTACCACCAGCCCAAGCCTCTCTGGTAACTCCAGACTTATTGCCTCTTCATCTTTTCTTGGATGTCTTCTGGGTGTTCCACACTAAACTTTCGACAGCCAGGCTCTGTGGACTCACATTCTTTCCCATCCATAAAGATGGCAACCCCATCCTTCCATTCACTCAGGCCAAAAACATTGCTGTGTTTTTTGCTTCTCCTTCCTCATGCCCCAAAGACAATCTGTCACCAAATCATGTTGTCTCTCCTTCCAAAACAGTCCAGAATCTGACCACTAGCCACCATATCCACAGCCGAGTCACTATTACCAGTACGACCTGTTTCGTGTTTCTTGTTTTTATAACTAGTCTCTTTGCACTCACACGTGCTCTTCTGTGGTCTATCTCACCGTGGCAGGTGAGTGCTTCTTTACAAATCTAAGTCAGAGCATGTTATCCCTCGGCTCGGAATCCTCTTTCCATAGCACTCAGTATACCCTACATACCCTTCACCCGTTCCAACATTTTGCCACATTTGTTTTATCTATATCTATGTTAATGTAAAATATTTTTCTGAACCAGGTGATTTAGTTATAGATACCATAACCCTTTGTGCCTTAAATACTTCAGAGTAGTCCTGGTGCAGTCCTTCATGCCTATAATCCTAGCTCTCTGGGAGGCCAAGGCAGGTGGAGTGCCTGAGCTCAGGAGTTTGAGACTAGCCTGAGCAAGAGTGAGACCCCATCTCTACTAAAAATAGAAAAAATAACTGGACATTGTGGTATGCACCAGTAGTCCCAGCTACTTTGGACGTTGAGTCAGGAGGATCACTTGAGCCCAAGAGTTTGTTGAGGTCGCTGTGAGCTGTGATGCCACAGCATTCTACTCAGGGCCATTGAGTGAGACTATATCTCAAAAAAAAAAAACTTTAGGGTATATATTCTAAGAACAAGGAAACTCTTCTGCATATTCATGATACAAGTACTATTTTCAGAAAATACAATGTTGATACAGTATCATTGCCTAGTATAGAATTTATATGCAAATTTTCCCAACTGTACCAACAATGTCCTTTGTGTTTTTTTAAAATCCAGGATCTAATCAAGTTCCAAAACTGCAGTTAGTTGTCTTGTCTTTTGACTCTTGAACATACTATAATCTAGAACATACTATAGTTCCCCATGACATTTATTAGCTTTTCATAACATTTTGAAGAATCCAGGCATCATGTTTGGCAGGCAGGGTGTCCTAGGAGTTTTTCTGATTTTGTAACCGGAAGCTAATCACAGTGGTCTTTTTATGGGAAGGTAGCACAGGTGATGTGGTGTCCCTCTCAGACTGTCACATTGGCAGGCACCTGCTGTTTTGTCTCATGAATGGTGGTGCCAGTTGGGATCTGGAGGTGAGGACGGTATTCACCAAATTTCCCTGTTTTGAAGATTTCCTTTTGCAGTAAAAGCTCTCTGAAGTGTGGTCATCCTGTTTCCCCAAATCCTGTCCCCCAATGGTTATAACACCTCCTCATGGTTCCCGCCTGCATTGTTACTATGGTGGTTGTAAAAATGGCAGTTTTCTTTTTTCTGTTATTCCTTCTATATTAATTAGTTGACATTTTTCTCTAAAAAGCTTTCCCTTCTGTCTCTCTCCTATTTTAAAATCTTTTTCTACTATCGGTAAAAATTCATGATTTTAAAAAAATAACTCCATGTACTATAATTTGTTACTGTCATTCATTCTGATATACAAATTGTCCCAAATCTGGCTGAGGGGAGCTCTATATTCCAGTTGGGGAAATAATTGGCACATCCTTTCTTCAATACAGTCAGGGGTTTGAAGAGATTAAAGAGTCTCCTAATAATTGTATAACACTGAAGGGAACAGATAGTATAATAGACTCTTCATGGGGAAAATGAAGAGGCTTCAGGTGTCCCAGGGTGAGCGGTCTGTTCCGTGGGCCTCCTGCCAGCCCCTTGGTAAATGCTACTCTGGCTGAGGCAGATCTGGAATTGGGCCCCTTCTGTCCTCAGATCATCCTATCCTGAGTGGGATGATTTGGCAAAATATAGCAGTTTGGCAGAGTGTACGAAGACTCGGGCTTGTTATAGTGGTTTCCAAATGCAGCTGATTGCTGGGGGAGAGTTTTTGGTTTATTTTTATTTTGTTTTTTGTCTTTTTGGCGGGGGGTATAGCTTCTAGATCTATAGAATTAGACTATTGAGATTGGGTCCTGTTTTAGATCATTCTCTGTTTCAAAAACAAAATACCTGACACTGGGTGACTTACAAAGAAAAGAAGGTTTTTTTTCTATTTGCTTGATTGGTTTTATTGTTAATACTTGTTTGGGTCAGGGCTCCTGAGCCTGGGAAGTCCCAGGTCTGGTGTCTGCATCTGGCTGGCTTCTGATGAGGACCTGTGCTGACATCCTAATGAGGCAGAGAAGTAGAGGGGACGTGGGCACACCACATGGGACCATCCTACTTTATAACAAACTGAATCCAGCCTGCCCGAGCCAGAACTCACTCCCCTGAAGCATTAGTCTTTCATGAGGGTGCATCCCTGGTGACCCAGATGACTCTCGAAAGTTTCCACTGCCTCTTAACACCATTACGTGAGGGACCAAGCCACAGCACAAATTTTGGTGGGCATAAACCATACCCAAACTACTGCGACCCCATACCTATTCAGGATGTTTGAAAGTTTTCCCTTTGCCTTCTTAATGCCTTGGGCTTGGAAATGAGTTTGTTCATTCAACAATTACTTGAGTAGCCAAGTTCTCTATTGTGTTTACTTGAACCCAGGCTTACTGGGTCTAAGGTTATAACCTGTGGTTTAAGTGGAAGTGGCCTGGGATCCTCTCTGTTTTGGCTTAATACCTGGTTAGATTAGACTAGCCTGTAACCAGAAGGATGTGCTGGCCCAGAGTGAAAGATGAGACTAATAGGTGAGACGCAGTCTTCCTTAGAGATTCTCTTTACTATAGGATTTTCATGACAGGTGCTAAAAATGGGAAATAATAGGTCTTATAAGGGAAAAGAAACGGCCTGTTATTTGACTTTCGTGACGGGAACAGAATGATTTTGTCACCCATTTCCTACTTTAGTCCCTTTGTAGTTATACAGAAGTAGTGTAAGATTTGGATCCTGCCCATGAAAAATTTATAGGCTATCCCAGTTGGCTTGTAAGTTCTGCTGTCTACAAAAATATGTAAATTGGCCTTTAAAGATTTTTTTAAATGGAGGGGACACTATTCTATAAATCTTGTTACAGTACAAAGATTATTACATGAATGAATAAGCCCCACAGCTATAGAACTAGAACTGAAATCGAATTTGGGAACTGTGTTCTTTAGGTGGAAGGTACCACGTAGATAGCTTGGGTTACTATAAAGTACAGTTCACTTTAGGAATGAAATATTTGGGAAATGGATGTTTGAGGTATCTGAGGTATAGTTATATGCTACACAATATGGTATCTTTTGGTAGAGTTTGATACTCTATTTTCTCTAATGTTTTGGTATCTCTTGCAGTACCTAACACCAGATAATTTGACAGGGTTGAACATGCTTACATTTTCTGGTGAAATGCAGTTAGTAAGGGATTTATTCTTTTTTTTTGGAGACAGAGTCTCACTATGTTGTCCTCGGTAGAGTGCTGTGGCATCAGAGCCCACAGCAACCTCTAACTCTTAGGCTTAAGTGATTCTCTTGCCTCAGCCTCCCAAGTAGCTGGGACTACAAGCCCACACCACAGCGCCCAGCTATTTCTTTTTGTTGTTGTAGTTGTCATTGTTGGTTAGCTGACCTGGGCCAGGCTTGAACCCTCCAGCCTTGGTGCATGTGGCTGGTGCTATAACCATTGAGTACAGGCGCCAAGCTGGGATTTCCTCTTTGAAGACAACACTGGGATACTATCCATTGATAAGATAGATATTATCCTACCCTACAGAGGCTAAAATGTACTTCAAGAAATATTGTGAGCAATTTTTTTAATCACCCAAAGTTTCCTAATGCTCTAATACTAAACAAAGTCACGCAATTAGTTCCTTTTAGAAATGAGTTCTCCTATCACTTTTGTTGAAAAAGTAAAAGAAAACAGACTTAATGCCAGTGCTAGGGGACATTGCTTTACCCTTAGCCAATAACAAAATACACATGCTTATTTAATTTCCACAACAATATGTAAGTCACATACAATCATTCTCATTTCCAGAACCATTACTGAGGTAATTAAAGCAACCGAGTTGACATCACTCAACTGCTTACTAGCAGAGACAGGCCTTGGTCTCAGGCCTTTTAGAGGCCATAGCTATCTCATAAGGCTCTCTCCTGATGACAGATAATACTTATCACAAAGAAAAACATCATGAAGTTAGAATTTTAAAAATTACCCATAATTTCACATCCCAGAGATAAACTAACTTTTAACATTATAGGGAATATTGTTCATTATTGGTTTGAGAAATTATTCAATTAGCTTAATTTAAAGCTCAGGAAAAGCATATGGAAATTATTTAAAATTGTAACGTATTTTCTTCTAAAATGGTAGTTTAATAGCCCTGAGCCCTTAAACTAAATGGCTATTTAACAAATGTAGCATTTAGACACACACATAATGTAATTTGAAAATGGAAGCTGTTATTTGACAGCCTGCTCTCACTCGCTCTGTGCATGGGTGCTGGGACATCTTTTCCCACCTTTTCATCCCTGTGCAGCTGTGTTCTTGGGTGTCCTGTCACCTGCTACCACATCTCGTTTTTCTTCATCATGGTTCTTGCCTTTCTGGTTACATGAGTCCATTGCAAGGGACTCGGAATCTTTGCTTTAAGAATAAAGTAAATTTATTTCATCTCAATAAAAAATTCTATTAGGAGGTTTCCTTGTGTTATCATAGACTCTACCAGCTGCTAAGCTCTCTCTTTAACTTTGGTTTCTTCATCTGTAAATCTAAGGCATTCGACGTGACCACCTAATATCCTTTCAGGCTCTGACATTCTGTGGCTCTCCCTGCATCAAGAAAGGCCCATAAGAGTGTGTTGGGACCTGTCCAGCGCACAGCAGTGAGCCAGGAACAGGGGAGGTGCCTGTCACAGGTTCCCTGGGTTGTGATTCCCATCTTCTTACTGTCATTGTGTTAGCACATCGAGGAGGTAAAGGACTCCATGGAGCTTACCTTCATCAGACTGGGAGAATTTTGCCACATCCACCAGTGTTCAGTGAATGCCTGGAGGTAACTGATGAGACCCAGAGAGGTTCAGGACAAGTGAGGTGGGAGAAGTAGGAAAGTGGTTAGGGAGTTTTGGCTGAAGAAGAGAATCTTGACATTGAGCTCTTCGAGGTCGAGCAGTCTGGAATGGTGGCAGAATCTGCATGGTGTGGGTTGGAACTGAGGTCCTTAGATTGATGGCAGTCAGAACACACTGATGGCAGAAGTCTAGAAGGAAATTCATCAAAAACATTAGTGAAATATAGGGGAAAACATACAGGATTTAGTGTCATACCTGGATTCAGGTCAGAACACAGATAATAACCAGCATCATGACGTTGACATCTTTGACTGAATGAACATGGATATTCCCAGCCCAGAGGTTATCACCTAATAAGTCCACGTATACAGGGTGGCCATAAAGTTCACGTGCAATTTAAAATAGTGCACAATTTGGGCATATAAAGGCTTTGAGGAGTCAGTTAAGTGTTATACACATATGTCAATTGTTTGGCCCTTCTAGATGTGGCCTCATTGTTCGACCTCTTCCTTTTTTTCATTGCAAGCTGAGTACACACTGGAGCGGGGCCACCACTTGTACATTTCACAATACTTCAGACTGTAATCTACATATCACCTTTGGTTTAATTTTCAACCCATCTGTCCCATCTAGTTGTTTCCTTGACAAAATCTTGTCCTACAGAATCACTTCCATATTCCCTGGTTGACGCTGTCTCTGTAAAAGGGAATGTGAACTGAGATTTTATTGCATCTGTAAAAGATCTGAAGTGAGCAGCAACCACGCCCGACCGCTATTTGTGCTTTAGGAAAGTCCTTTTTGTGACCTTTTGGTGAAGGTTTTCCTCTGTTTACTCCCATTTGAAGAGCTGTTGTTTGGATTACTGGTGATATTTTTGGAATTTACACAGAAGAAAACGTACTGTTTACTGAGTCTGGGAGCCTTTACCGGCTTCTGATCTTCCCACCGTGATGTCAGAAGATTCCTTGGTTATGCTACCCTTAGAAACCCCTCAAAGACGAGGACAGGTCCTCTGTGGGAAACAGGCATTCTCAGTTTCAGGCCCCTCCAGTTCAGACTTGGAACAAGGGGCAATGGTCTGCATGCATTCACTAGAAAAGCTACATGACAATACCGAGTCCAGTAACTGCAATGAGTATTCCTTGAGCTTTTGTTTGAAAAAGACCAAAAATCCTGGCTGGAATGTAGTAAGGGGTCAGGAGGCATTGCTGGCTGGGGAGCAGGGAGCAAGGAGTTGTGGTTCACATGGGGACAGCCTCAGCCTGGAGAAAATGCCAGTGTGAGAGACAGAACACCTGGGGGGAGTTCCAGTGTTCACGTAGACGTACTGAAAATGAACACGTAGACGTACTGAAAATGAAATGCTTCTTTGTTGGTAATAAGACCATCAGGTGTACAGCCAGGTTCACAGAAGCCTATGAAAGAATGAGGCATCACTTCGTCTGTGCTTGTGCCCCTCTCCCCCAGCCAAGCTACCAATTTCTGTCCTCCTTGGTGGCTCTGCCATTCTGTGACCTCAGCTGGGAACTTCCCCTCCTCCTTCCCCCTCACCCTTTAATCCTCTCAAGTATCCCCTCTTCCTCTCCAATTCCTTCCTCCACTGCCCTCATCCAAGCCTGCTGCCTCCCCAGTCTTGCTATCACAGACTTGCCTTATCACTCGAGTGTTTTTCCTCAAACCCCACCCCAGGATCAGGGTGCCTTCTCACCTTGCATCTCTCTTCCCCCGACACAGCATGGGGTACAGTGGGTCCCCTTGAGCACTAGGTCATCCCGTGGTTGGCTTTGCGTTCCCGGCTCCTCACAGAGTGCCTGACACTTATCAGCGCCTCATCAATCAAACAACAGGGTTATGTGCCATTTAAAAGTATGACTGAATATTTTTCTTTACTTCCCTGTAGGAATTAGTCTTTCCTTCTCCTATATTCCTATACCAATGTATTTTTGTCCTGTTACACATTTAACATCTGACAAATGGTGTTATAGTTGGCTCTGTAACTTTGAATGTTACTAAAGATAGGACCTAGATCCACTCATGAATTCATTTAAGAAGGAGATAATATCATCTCTATACAACTCCAAAAAAACTGAAGTGCAGGGAATACTTCTGAATTTATTCTATGAGGCCAGGGTTACCCTAATACCAATATCAGAGAAAAATTATCAGTGAAAGAAATCTCTAGAATAATACCTGTATGAACAAAGATGTAACCTCACAGCTAACCTCATGTTTAATAGACATAACTAAGACTGGGAGAAATACAAGCACATCTTTGCTCACCACTTCTTTTCCACGTCATACTGGATACTCTAGACAGTGCAGTAAGCACAGGAAAAGCAACAAAAAGGCATCTAAGGCTAAAAGACAACACAACTGTCGATGTAGACAAACTTACAGAATCTACAAAAAAAAAAAGAAAAAACTATAGAACTAATAAGTTAGTTTCACAAGGTTACATGATATGAAGGGAATATAGAGAAATCAGTTTTATTTCTATATCCTAGCAATAGGATATATAAGTCTAAATAAAGGGAGAAAGCTGTGTGTTTGTAGCTCAGAAGACTCACTGTTGCTTTGACCTGAGTTCTCCCAGTTGATCTGGAGATCGAATTAAAGTATCAGCAGATATTTTGATCAAGAAACTGATAAGCTGATTCCAAAATTCATGTTAAAATACAAAAGACTTAAGCCAAACTAACTCAGAAAAAAGAAGAATGAACTTGGAAGACACGTAATACCTAATTCCAAGATTTATAAATTATAGTGATCAAGGCAGTGTATCATTAGCATTAAGACAAACAGATTGATGGAACATGACAGTCCAGAAATAGACCAACACAACTCATCTTTGACAAAGATGGCAAGGCAATTCAAAAGTGAAACAACTTTTTCAACAAATGGTGCTGGAACAGTTGCAAAATAAAAAACACTTTCTACTTCAGACATATACAAAAGTGAACTTGAAGTGGCTCATCTGTGTAAATGTAAGAACTAAAACTTTAAACTAGGAGAAGACACAGAAAATATTCTACCTTGGTTTGGCTTTCCCAATTTAAGATTTCTTAGGTACAGTATAAAAATCATGAAGTCAACAAATCATACTTCATTAAAGTAAAACTTCATCTTTTTAAAAGACGCTGTTAAGAAAATGCAAATGCAAATCACAAGAAGGAAATATTTGTAAAACATCTGACAAAGTACTTGTGTGTAGAAAGCATACAGGGCTCTTAAAACTCAGAAAAAAAAAAAAGAAAACACCCACTTAAAGAATGTGTAGGAGATTTGAACAAACACTTTAACAATGAAGACAGATCACAAACAGAAAGACACTCGGCATCATTAGACATCAGCTAACTGTGAGTAAAACCACCAACCACCAATGGGTAAAATGAAAGACTGAAGATAGCAAGTACCAGCATGAAGTTGGAGCAGCTAGAACTCTGACATGCTGCTGGTGTAACCACTCTAGAAAACAGTTTGGTAGTTTAAGAAGTTAAAGATACAGCTACTGTGTCACCCAGCTATTCCAAAACACCTCTCCGTAAATGTTCATAGCAGCTATATTTGCAGCAGCCCCAAACCAGGAACACCCCATCAACAACTGAATGGATAAACTGTGGTCTTTCCATACGATAAAATACTCGGTGGTAAAAAGGAATGAACTGTTCATCCCCACATGCAAAAATGTGGGTGAATCTCAAAATAATTATGCTGCGTGAAATACGCCAGATAAAGAGTTAAGGAGTATGTTACCAACCCAGTCCACTTGCCCATTTCAGTAACCAGACGCAGATGCTGAGCTTGGCAGTGAGAGAAAGAAGAGTGTCTGTTTCATGAGGCCAAGCAAGGAAAATAGGCAGCTAATGCTTAAGACCCCACTCTCCAGCCGCTTACCAGCAGGGGCTTTTAAAGGCATGGGGTACATTATAGGAAATCAGAAATTATAGGCAAGATCATAAATCAATACGTGGGGATTATTCATTGGTTTGACCCCAAATGGCAGGATATATTGAAGTAGAGGCTTACAGGTTATAGGTAGATTCAGAGATTCTTTGATTAGCAGTTTGTAGAAGAAGCAAGGCCTTGTCTACAACTTGGGGTCAGCTGAAGGAAATGAGGTTTGGCCTGGGGGCCTGACTCTGTCCAGGCCCCTCAGGAAGGAAGAAAGTCAGAACACAGAATGGCAGTCAGACTTCAGTCCTCCCTTCTCCCTTGTCTGAGGTCTAAGTAATAGTGGTTGACATTCTCCATCTGGTGGGGGTTTCTGAAAAACAACTCAAGAACATACGTTGTTAAGATATTGTCTTTTAGTTTCTATAGGGAGCCAAGACACCTGTGACTACAGCTTGGGAGACGGCTGTTGTCTTGTCAGGCTGCTCATGTACTTAGCAAGGCTTGTTGGGTCCCTGGAATTTCCCTTGAAGGAACTCATGATTTTTTCTTTATTTCGGCCCAGTAGTGCTCTAAGAAGAAACCCTATGCCATGTTAAGTATGTGCATTTAAATAAAACTCTAGAAAATGCAAACTGACCTTTAGTGACAGATGAAAGATTAGAGATTGGCAGGGGTCGATGTGGTGGATGTGGGATGTATGCTGGCTTGATTATCATGATGGTTTTGTGAGCATATATATGTTACAACTTTTCTAATTATATACTTCAAATAGATACAGTTTATGACTATTAATTACATTATATTATAGTATAGGACCATTACACCTCAAAGTGGAAGGATAAAAAAACTATCTTTTCCATTGTCTAGAATGCATACTTTCTTTTAATAGGTGCTTTGGTGATTATTTTCTGTAGTGAGTTTATTTTTAAAATAAAGTGGGGAAGGTGGGAAGCATTCTAGGGAAACTTGTGAGGAACCACGACAGATCATATAGTCTAAGCTTCATTTATTCAAATTTAGTCAAGGAAAGGACCACCTTATCTTTGAAACTACTCCGACGTTTATTTTCTTGTCTTTAATAGATCAGTTTCTGGAAGAGAAGACTAAAATAGAGCTGATTTTTAGCTCTGATTGTTAGAGCCTTTGACCCATACGATTTATGCATAAGGAGGCTTTAGATCAAACTTTTTGGCACCGGGGATCAGTTTCATGGAAGATAATTTTTCCACGGATGGGGGATGGTGGGGATGGGGATCTGACAGGAGGCAGAGCTCAGGCAGCGATGCCAACCATGGGGAGCGGGTGCAAATACAGAGGAAGCTTCACTGGCTTGCCCACCGCCCCCCTCCTGCTGTGCGGCCAAGTCCCTAACAGGGCACTGATAGGAGTGCCTGTCCGCGGCCTGGGGGTTGGGGACCACAGCTTTAGATCATAAGGAGGCCAATTTTGCTTTTCATAGATGAATAAACAAGGAACCTTCGAGTTCTAGAACTCAGACTGATACTGTTAGTGCTGGCCTTTATATAAGATGGTATCATTTTTATTAGCTTTCCTATTAATTATTTAATTGTGTGGCAGATGCTTGCTCCAAGTCATATGCTACTCTACTTCGTGTCCCTGCCTGATTCAGAACAAAGGGAATGATTATGAAGATGATTCTTATTTTAAGGAACGCTGACTAACTACCAAGTACAAACTATTTTTTCTGAGTCTGATTCTGCTTGACCATCTACTTCTGTACTTCTGCTGGACATTAGTCACTTTGTCTTTAGATTCTTATATTGCTGTAATTTGAGCCTCCAGACAAAATGAAATGGGGAGACGGGTTTTTGATAAGGTGGGTTGGCTTATTTCAGTTGCTGACCGGGAGAATCTGATGAGCCAGTTTTGTTTGTGCCTGGCTAGTCAGGTCCTTCACCGCACTGTGGCACCCAGCAGAAGAACATCATAGGAAGAACACTGGTGGAGGTCACGCTGAAGGCCAGGTTAGCCTGGTTGAAGAAGGTTCAAAACCCTTTCTCTGGTAGAGGGGCATAAAGTTTAGTCATAGTCATCAACATAGGTTCTGGCCTGCTGGAGCTTTAAAACAAATCTCACTTTGTTATGGAAATGTTTAGCCATATACAAAAGTAGAGAAAATGAGTGTAAGGGAATTCATTACTGTCCCCAGCTGGGACTTGTCATTAAAACTTTTAAAGCAGTGGCCAGGCATCGTGGCTCATGCCTGGAATTCTAACATTCTGGGAGGCTGAGCCAGGTGGATCCCCTGAGCTCAGGAGTTCAAGAGAATGAGACCCTGTCTCTAAAAATAGCCAGGTATCATGGCAGGCACCTGCAGTCCCAGCTACTCAGGAGGCTGAGGTGGGAGGATCACTTGAGCCTAAGAGTTTGAGGTTTCTGTGAGCTGTGACTCCATGACACTCTACCCAGGGCAACAAAGTGAGACTCTGTCTTCAGAACGAAACCAAAACTCCCCAAGACTTTAAAGCACTGATTACATAGCTATCAATAATATGCATTTACTAATATAACGCAACATGGTCTATTTTGGGGTACTGGTATAACATCACATTTCTTCAGATAAACTTTCTGGAAAATAAAAACATGTTGTTAAAGCCACTTGTAGATATACTTGTGGTTAAACACACAGCGGCTGATCACTGAATTTTAATGGCTGGTTTTTAATGCTGGCAACTTACTAGAAGTCACAGGAATTAAGGGCCCCCTAGGAAAAAGGCCTTTGGAATGCACTGTGAGGGCTGTTTCCTCCGACCTTCCTGTGTACAGAGGCTGTGTGGCACCTCCCAAACAACAGATCCAAACTATTCTGGCAGCAGAACTCTCTGTTCAAGTGAAATCTTCAACACCCCAACATTTAAAGCAACAAAAAAGATAAAAGCAATGCCCTGGGTATCTCCACGGGCATTTTACTCTAAGTTTCACAGCAAATATATTATTATTTGTAGAAACCTGGAAATACCTCCAGGAGGCAGAGGATAGTTTAAAACCGCTATTTTACTGCATTTCTCTGTTACAGGAACTTTTTTAACTTCTTTTTTTAGATTCTCCGCCCCTACTCTCATCAAGAAAAAAAAAAAAAGAACAAAACATGGATTACATGTGATTATCCACAATATGCTGAGAATTTCCGTGGATCATCTTAGTTCTAGGTTATTTTGAAAGCCGTTCTTGTGTTTCCCCTTCTGTTGTGAGAGATAATTATTAATTTCAATTTTTTAGTTTTTAATTAACGAAAACTCTGAAGCTGAAGTTATTTCCGTGTCTGAGTATATCTTGATTTGCACAAAAGATATTGCCAATACTGTGTGCAAATCAAGGGCTTGTATATTTTTCAAATGCCCCCAGGACATTTATACTCCAAAAAAGATCTATTCCTAGTTCATCTGTAGCTCCCAAAGTTATTTGTGTTTGTTTTGTTTTTACTTTTCGACTCCTGTAAATTGAAGCGCGCACACACTTGGGTTTGGGCAGTTTATTTCCACGACTGGGCATTGTCTCGTGTGAGATTTGTAGGGAAGAAGGGAAACCCTAATGCACTTAGCTGATTACTCTGACCCACCATCTACCCTGCTATTGAGTGGACGGTAATGGCCCTTGTCTGACATTCAGCTCAGCTCCTGAAATGCTGCTGCACCCAACCCCCAACCTGGGAGCCCAGCGACAAAAGTATCAGCTAATCCTGGGGAGATGCAGATGTTAGCGAGGGGTGAGAATAAATTGAATAAAAGCCAGGGTCTGCCCCTACCCAGCAGATACTTAGTTAGTTATTTTTCATGGCAGAGGCATTTATAAGCGAGTGTCACTTATGTTGGTGAGAGAAGCTGGGTAGAAGGCCCTGGCACACACACCCCGGCCCCCCACCCTTCTGGCTGCTGCTTAGGAACCAGGTCCTCACATGGGAGCTGTGGTTCCTTTCTAAGATGAACTGTTCACAGTGTCTGGCCAACTTGGAATAGATCAAGGTGCAGGGAATGCTGAGAAGCTCTGTTTTGTGTATGGACTCCACCTTCCTGGCCCCTGGAAATGTGTCGAGTAGGGTGTGCAGACATGGTTCCCCCCTCCCCCCCACACCCCTTCTGGCCTCTCAGTGTCTCTCTTCTCTCCTGGGATTGCACAGGACAGCACTTCCCTGACCAATGCTCGGTGGGCTCAGCCCAAATTCTCTGGTTTCACTGCACAAGATAAACGACACTGCTCCAGCCATTCATCACAGTCACATCACGTAACCAGAGCATCAATTTAGGGATGGAGGTGAAAGGCAGGGTGTTCCCCCTGATTAAGAGTGAGATTTCCTCACTCTCCACCCCACACCCTCCCACCCCGTTCCAGCCCCTTTAAATATTTTAATATACTCATGGGATATCTGTGGGTTTCCTTTTTGGTGAATTTACTGGTATTATTCTTTCTTTTTCTTTTGACGTGTGTAAAACTCAAGCCTCTCTGTTCCAGTCCCCATCTACTAACCTTTTACCTTTAAAGAAAAGATGAAGTTTCCCACATGTACTTTAGTTTAGGAAATAAAATCTCTGTAATGATGAGGCCTTTACAACATGGACTTAAATATTGTCCTTTGCAATTAGCGGAATGTCTACTCTTAAAAGTCTGTACTTGATCTTCTAAGATGTATGTTATAACTAAAAAACACATTATGGTAACTTCTATCAGAAAAAAGCAATTTACAGAACAATGTGTGGATGTTTAATTTAGTATTATCAATAATGCTTTTTAACTGCTAAAGCTTTATGAGGGAGAAAGATGCCCTGTTAAAGCTCGATCTTTTATTTTAAAGGATAATTATTAACATGAGACCCAGCCATTTGTTTTCATAATTTAACACACAAAACTGTCACACGAACTAGGCTTTCGCTATGAAAGTGTGCTGCTGTAACAGATAAGAGCATCCATAGTCACTGCCAGTGTACTATGACCCTTAATTATGTCTGTAATAATAATAATAAGATCTATTTATCGAACAACAAAATTGTTGGACAAGGTGGTAAGGTGGTGGACATTTTACACATATTCTTTTCTTTTTTTTTTTTGACAGAGTCTTACTCTCTCACCCTGGGTAGAGTGCCATGGCATCATAGTTCACAGCAACGTCAACCTCCTAATCTCAAGTGATCCTTCTTGCCTCCCAAGTAGCTGGGACTACAGGTGCCTGCACAATGCCCAGCTACTTTTTCTATTTTTAGTAGAGACAGCCTCTTACTTTGCTCAGGCTGATCTCAACTCCTGAGCAATCCATCTGCCTCAGCCTCCAGAGTGCTAGGATTACAGGCATGAGCAACTGTGCCAGGCCTGTTTTATGCATGTTCTTGATTTCACAACCACTCGATGAGATATAGGAATTAACCCATTACTTCTGTTTTATAGATGAAGGAACAGCGGCTTTGAGGGTGGGCACCTTGAGTGAGATCCTACAGCTAGTACAGCGAGTATGTGACAAGTGTAACTTTCAGTCCTTATCAGATGGAAAGTCCCCTATTCAGGGCTTCTACTTTGTCACCTTGTCACTGATAGGTCAAAACTGATGACTCAGAAGAATTGGAACTTCATGAATGATTCACCAGGGAACTATGGCTGAACTTTTTTGAGAGCCTTTAAAGATATTTATTTTTAAAATACCTTGGAAACACTCATCCATCTAGTTGATACTTTTTGAATGGTTCCTGGGTGCCTGGTACTGTGCTGAATTCCATGGCTGGAAGACATGGCCCTGTCCTCAAGAAGCCCAGTCTGTTGGAGAAGGCAGAAAAGCTTACAGATAATGTATACTGTAGATCACTAAGGGATGTTCTGGGGCTGTCAGAGCCACGTTGGAGAGAGGGAGAATGTATCAGGTTGAGTAGATGACTGACAGGCCAGGTATGGTAGCTCATGCCCATAATCCCAGCACTTTGGGAGGGTGAGGCAGGAGGACCATGTGAGGCCAGGAGTTTGAGACCAGCCTGGGCAACATAGTGAGACCTCCATCTCTTAACCACAAAAGGAGAAGATGATTGATGGAATCCTGGGAAACAGCAGCTTATACTGTCACTGGGCAGCAGAATAGCAAGAGCCTGTGTGGGCATAGTCACAGTGGTAGGAAGGGAACCCATAGAAGAACTCATCATAGATGGAGGCAGGATTCGTAAGCCTTTACTGTGAAGGGCCAGACATAAAATATTACAGGCTGTGCTGCCGTCCAGCCTTGGTTGAGCAATGCTGTTATAGCAGCGAAAACTACTTTAGACACTACGTTGGATGGACTGTGTATACCTGTGTTCCAAAAAAGCTTTATTTAAAAAAACAAGGGGCAGGCTAGGTTCAGTTCATGGGCTGTAATGTCCTGACCTCTGGAACAGGGGCAAGAGTTTGCTATAGAACAAGATCCAACTGAGAAGCAGCAGTTTTGATTGCCCAGCAAAGCGATCAGCAGCTCCTGCTGTCATTCCAGCCCCTACCACCGTGTTGTAGGTGCGCAGTGAGTGTTTGTAGAGAGACTAAATCAGCGGTTCTCAACCTGTGGGTTGCCGTGACCCCTTTGGGAGGCGAACGACCCTTTCACAGGAGTCACCTAAATACATCCTGCATATAAGATATTTACATTATGAATCGTAACAGTAGCAAAATTACAGTTATAAAGTAGCAACGAAAATAATTTTATGGTTGGGGGTCACTACAACATGAGGAACCATATTAAAGGGTCACATTAGGAAGGTTGAGAACCACTGGACTAAGTGAGGGCCCCTGCTTGGCCTGGACGTAGTGTCTGAGACCCTCTGGTGGTGAAGGGAGGAGTTACATGAATCATATACCATAGCCTGGGTAATGTATAAAGAACTAAAATTTGTTTCTTACGGTTATGGAGGCTGGGAAAGTCCAAGATCAAGATCAAGGTGCCATCATGTTCTGTGTCTGGTGAGGTTCTGGTCTCTGCAGCTAAGAAGGGGCCTTGAATGCTACATCTAGCAGAGGGGAGGAGTGCTGTGTCCTCATGTAACAGAAGACAGACGGGCGAGCCAGTTGAATACTGTGTAAACTCTTATAAAGACCTTGATCTCACTCCCAAGAGGAGGGGGCCTCATGGCCCAGTCACTTCCCAGAGGGACTCCCCTAACCCTTACCATTAACACCATCACATTGGCAATTACGTTTCAGTACGGTGAATTTTGGAGGGGACACATTCAAACCATAGCAAGCACTACATTAAAGACAAAGATACACGGGTAAAGGAGTTCTACTTCAAGTCTTTTGATTCCCTTTTTTAAATAGATATCAAGTCTGCTCTTGGTGCCTTACTGTTCCATTCTAATCCCCCCAAGTTGTTTGGAGTCAATGAGGAAATAGGGGAGCTCCCAAGCAGTGAAACCCCGGTGTAGCAAGTTTCATAGCAGAAGCGTGAAGAGCGGACGTCCAGCCCTGTCTAGGGTAGTCAGCAAAGAAAGACTTCTGGAGGAAATGATGTCAAACTCTAAGGACCAGCAGCAGCTAATGATGTAAAGGGTCGAGGAGGACAGGAAAGGTTGAGTATTCCGTCCCAGGTAGAGGGAATGGGATGTGCCAAGTCCCGGGGGGGGGCTGAACATGCCGATTTGGGGGTACTATAGGCTAAACCGGGTGGGTGCCAGTGGGGCCTGGGAAACAGGGATTACGTGGGACATTGTACGTGTAATGCGGACTTTATGCTAATGAGGAACACTGGCTGATTTTTTTTTTTTAATTTGGGGGTGGGCAAATCACCAGATTGAATTCGAATTTTGGAAGATGCCCATACTGCAAGTTGGAGAATGGCTTGAGGGTGTTGAGATGAGAGGCTGTAAGGACAGTTAGCAGACGCAGGTGATCCCAGAGGGAGATGTAAGGACTTGAACTCACTGAGTGATACAGCGAGAGAGGCCTAGAGATTCTGAAGCCCTTAGCACAGGGCCTGTAACACTGGAGGTGAGGAAGCTGGAGGGTCGAGGACCCCACCTTTGATCTGGTGCACGTCCCTTCACATTGTGTGATCTTGTAGATCCCCAGGTTTGGCTGTGACCTACTCAAGGAGTCACCATTGTATTTACAGCGCCCAGTGCAGGAGCACAGCAGGTGAACGTGCGAGGCAGATCAGTTCATGGAGTTTGATTCACAGAGTTCTGTGGGCAAGGAGGGACCTCTGAGCAGAGGATGGAGCCCCTGGTGGCTCCTCCTTGGGATGTGGCCTGGTGGCTGAGCAGGGCTGTTTCTCAGCTCTACCATTCTTTGTGAGCTCTGTGAGCAGGCCCAAGGGAATGGGCAGAGGGCACACTGGGCCTTGGCCGCAACTCAGGGTGCTTTTCAGAGCTGAAGTCGGAGCTGCTCAGTGTGGGGCTCTGAGTGTTTGTTCATTCACGCATTGCGCATGGCCTTGTATTTTAAGTCTGGAGTGTGGGGACGGAGGTGGGAGTAGGGAGACAGGAGATACAATACCATCGCAAAAAACACCAGTCCTGGGATTCTAGCTTGGCTGATTGGGCCCATTGTGTTGTGTTTTATGTCTCAGGAATAGGGAGGACTTAGGAAGTAGAGAAGAAATAAATGATGCACCCTGCAGGGAAATTCTTTAGTGCTTAAAAGGACTTGAGGATTAGCTGATGTGTCCTCTTCCGGACAAAGTAGCTTTGGGTAAGAGACTTACAGAATTGTGAGTGACAGGAGTAACAAAGGGAAGTTGTGGGTCACTGTGAATGTGTATGAAAGGGAACGCGTGTCAGGAATTAGAAACGGACCTTAGTTTTTAGGGAGGCAGCTTCAGAGCATGGAAGCACAGTTACCATTCCCACTGCACTCTCTACACTAAAAACAAAAACACCTTGAATTTGCTTTCTCTCTCCTATCAGACTTGCTTTGGCCAGAGGTTGTCAAAGCCACGGGCACACTGGCTACAATGCCAGCGTGCCTGGGCCCCAAACTTCAGATTATGTTATTGTTCCCTTTTCGTAACTAAACATTTTCTTTTCCTTTTCTTCATGACTAAATATTGTTATTAGGACACCGCTTGCTATGAACTACCCGAGGGGTCATGGTGGTTACGAGCATTTACTGAAAGCCAGGAACACTGTAAGACTATCATGCCTTGTGTGTCCCGTGGTTCTGCAGATCTGACTTTGTTATCTGCTCCTCCTAAGCCTGCATGGCACGTGTAACTGTGAGGGCAGCGCTCACATCCTGTTTAATATTTTAACGCCTCGTGGTCTGTCTTAGGAGCCTGCTAAACATAGCTCCCTGAGGCCTCTGGCTGCTTGGTGTTTATTCCTAGTTCTATGAGCATCCTTTTTCAGTGGAAGGTTAGTGAGGTGTGGGGTTAGCAGAAAGTGGCCGAGACCCTCAGAGAGAGAGGCAGATGGGAGCCACAGTGGCATAGCGTTTGGTAAGGAGCAACATTTTTGCTTATTATGATCCTGTAGAAAACAGTCTTGGTTATTCTAAACTATAGGTCAAGGACCATTTTCATGGGAAAGCAAGCCTAGCAGAATAGAATTTTATCTTTATTTTTGTATTTTTGAGACAGGGTCTCATTGTGTTTGCCAAGTCTGAAGTGTCATAGCTGCATCATAGCTCACTGCAGCCTCCAACTCCTGGGCTCAAGGAATGTGCCTGAGTAGATAGGACTAAAGATGCATGCCCCCACACCTGGCTAATTTTTCTGTTTTCTTTTTTTAATTTTAAGTTTTATTTAATAGTGGAAACTATAGCAATAATAATGTAATTTTTCTATTTTTTATTGAGAGGTCTCACTATGTTGTCCAGGTTGATTTTGAACTCCTGATCTCAAATGATCCTCCCTCCTTGGCCTCCCAAAGCTAGGATGACAGATGTGAGCCACCATGCATGGCCCAGGCTTTTAAAGCACAGGAAAATCAAGTACACTTCAAAAAGGAGGAGGAATACTGTGAACAGAGGAAACGTGTTTGGGAGAAATAAATACTTAAAATAATTAAAGTTTAAAAAAAGTAAACATCAGAATTGGGTAGGTAAAAAAGACATTAGTAGAAAGGAGGGTAGATTAAAGAATTGCAAGGTGGGTTTTGTTTTTGCCTTCTCCCCGCCTTTTTAGCAATAGTTAGGGAGGAACTGACACCTTAGTAATTGTATAAAGGAAAGAACATACCCCTCTGTGCTCCTATGGGCAAGGACCATATCTTATTCAGCTTTCTGTTCTCTGTGCTGACGCCGGCTCTTGGTGTGCGGGAGGTTTGGCTGGTGAATACTGGGAAGAGCAGTTTCTCACTTCTGTGGAGTAAGAGGTTGGGAGTAGGGAGAATAAAATCGGAGGTGGCAGTAAATGCCGGAAATGGCAGAGGTCTGTGTTTGGACATAGTACTGGCATTGTCAAATAAAAGCAGCTGTATCTAGAAGTTTACATTTTTGAGTTAAGTACCAACCAAGAATGTGAGTATTATAGTGGAGCTGCCTGTGGTGTGGGATTTCTCTGGTGTCCAGAGATCAGTCTGCACATGGTAACTGAATGCTTTCCAAGAATGGTATTAAGCCCTCTCTGTAGCCTTCCCTGGAGGGGAGCCAGGTCGTAGAGCTTCGTCTGACAGTGGCTGTCAGCAGCAAATGTCCATGATCAAGATATCTAGGGATTCAAGATTAGTGGGAAAGAAATGTGTGTCATGCCGCTTGGCAGAGGAAGGGGAATTACGGCTTTTTCTTACCTTTTAGCCTGGTAGGAGTGTGTATGGTCTCTGTATGAACTGATAACAGCTGGCTACATACCTAATACACATACCAGCGTACCTGTGTTTACTGGTGTGTGCTTATTGAGAGAGCTAATGGAATGTTAGTTATTGAACAGCCATTAGTTTTTAAGTGACAGACAGATCTTAGTAAAACACACTTCACTAACTAGCTGCAAAGATGGAGCCTTTCTGTAATCACCTGGGATCTTCCAGCATTTTAGAGGCATTCTCTTAGGGAGTCCATGTATTATGAGTTTAAAACCTGTAGGTTTTTGGCTACATGTGTGTGTGTTGAGGTTCGGCCTGAGTGCAAATCCATTGTAATTGCAGTTTCCATTTCCCAGGCAGGTGTCACGTGTAATTTCTCCCTTTTTTCATGCTTCTAAAAATGTTGGACTTTTTATAGTTCTGTGTGTCTCTACTAAAAAAATCTTCATTCAAGTGTGATGCAAACTGACCTCTAAGACGATTTGGCCATGTTTAAATAAGTGGGTTGTGTGTGAGCCCCAGTAGCTGAGGTGGGTCAGAGTTCCAGAGGCCTTGTCCCTCCAGCATGTACCCATGTGGAAGCAGACTCTTCATGGACTCCTACTGTGTATACAAACTCTAAATTACGTAAGAAGTAAAAAAACAAAAAACACCTCCAGAGCCTTTTTTTTTTTTTTGAGATAGCATCTCAATATGTCACTCTAGAGTGACATGGGTAGAGTGCCATGGCATCGCCCTAGCTCACAGGAACCTCAAACTCTTGGGCTCAAGTGATCTTCCTGCCTCAGCTGCCCGAGTAGCTGGAACTACAGGCACCCACCACAGTGCCCAGCCAGTTTTTCTAGAGATGGAATCTCACTGTTGCTAAGGCTGGTCTTGAACCCTGAGCTCAAGCAGTCCACCTGCCTCAGCCTCCCAGAGTCCTGAGATTACAGGTGTGAGCTGCGGCACGCATCCTACGGAGCCTATTTTCTGATCTTTTAGATGTGCTGACAAAACCTTACATGAAAAGTTAACATGAAGCAGTTCTCTGTCCCTTTCTCAATCCAAACTCCACCGAGTTAAAGGATCCCCATCCATCCGATGTGCTGGCTGGCCCCTCCTGAATACTGGTTTTATGTCTGTATTGGGAGAAGGTATTATTAGTCTAATATTTTAGACTATAACATAAGGTTTAAGATAAGGGCCTCAAATGCATTTTCTCTTCTACCTTCCAGCTTATCCAGCTTAGCAGAACACCAAACTCATATTAGACACCAAATAAATATTTAAGAGCTGTAATTAAGGAGCAGAAAGGGACAGTATGGGAAGGTATATTTAGATGCCTTCCAATCCCTGGTCAGAGTCACTTGCTTGGGAAAAAAAAAAAAAAGTTTGATTGTACTGTTGAGGGTTTAAAGCAGCGGTTCTCAACCTGTGGGTCATGAACTTAAAGTTCTCAACCTGTGGGTCGCGAACTTATAAAAGGTCTGCGGCATTAGGAAGGTTGAGAACCACTGGTTTAAAGCATCACCCTTTCCAGCCACGGCTTTGTCACCACAGTCTCTGCCCTAACTTATCCCACTATTAATGCCAAACAGTACCGTAAGAGCCTAATGAAGGTAATAGGGTAGGTCAGATGGTGGTGGTGATAGTAAAAAGGGAGAAATAACGCTGCACCATATGTCCTTTAAATCAGATGGGGACTGTATCTTACAAATTACATCACTCTGATAGAGATGGCTTTAAGCATGGATCGTGTTTCTATAAGCAAAAATAAAATTGCACTTTAGACACGTCCATTTATAAATTTAACAAGAGTATTCACCCTTCGTCCCACTTTTTTTTTTTTTTTTTTTGCCAGACTTAGTGTTTCTTTTCTTGAAAGGTAGATAAGATGGCAGTTACAGGAGCCTGACCCCAAATGTAACATCCCAGGAAGTAGATGATTCCCTGCAGGAAGTGTCAATAGGTCAGCTGACACCAGGAGCTACAGGCTAATGTTTGAAAACAGCTACGTTCCTGTCCTGAGTCCAGTGGCGTCCTTAAGTGAGAAAAATAACATACCCTGCCTTTTGTTTTACAATTTAGTATAAATTTCTTTCCCATAATAAATTTCTATACTGGGTTCTTAAGTAAAATTATTGCAGCCATAAAGGTAGTCATGGCCCCAAAGCCTAAAGGAAATCTAGATAGGTCTAAAATAACGTGTACACATTCGGTCGTATTTCTGCTTCCCTTCTGTACTTTATGGGCTGTGTTTGGAGAATCCCAGTGGGCCCGCCTTGGGCACAGTCTGGTGTTGCTGAGGCAGAGGGTGACTGAGTAGGGAGCCCTTGATATATGACCAGTGGGAGCAATACCATTTTGGGAATGGAAATGATTTTTGAAGCCTGACTTTCTGTACTTCTGAAGCATTTTAATAAGTCTGTTTTTTATGACTTTAGGTAAACATGTCAAGTATTTCCTAAAATCAGAATGAGTTTCCTACGCATGAATTTGCATCACTCTGGGAATGTAAGAGCCTGTCAGGAGAGCCTGGACCCCTGCTGCTACATACAGAATATAATCTTGCTCTGTTGGCTGTGCAGCTTCTGTTCAGACTGCTGGTGAGAGATGAGACTGAGGGAAGGTGATCTAAGAGGCAGTCTTCACCAATTCACTTCCTGCAGTATTTTAGGATAGCCCTCAGATAGATAGAATCGCGATACACGGTGCATCCTTTAGCACCTCCCAGAACGGCTGCAGGATCTGACCTCGGTGTTAAGGCCTCTAAGTTTTAGAGTGAGTTGTAATATAGAAGAGCATAAGAAATCTATGTCTGCATTTTTGTGGCTGTAATGTTGGGAATGCTGCCTTTGAGTAAGGTAGTGAGGACTTCTGTAGCTCAGAGTGGTTAGGGCACTGGCTACAAACACCGGGGCTAGCAGGTTCAAACCTAGGCCTGGGATTGCTAAACAACAATGACAACTACAACAACAACAAAAATAGCTGGGCACTGTGGCGTGCACCTGTAGTCCCAGCTACTTGGGAGACTGAGACAAGAGAATCACTATGCCCAAGAATTTGAGGTTGCTGTGAGCTGTGATGCCATGGCACTCAGACACAATCTCACTATGTCACCCTCCCACCCCCCCACCCCCCCAAGAAAACCCTGAACCTTTTTAGAAACAAGTGTCTGTCTGTTACATGGTATCCTGGATAGCAGAATTTTCTGTGACTCTGCTTTGCTTCTGTTTCTGTAAACTTAAAAGTATTGAACATTATATTCTGGCATCAAAGCAACTACACCATCTCCTATGGTAGAAAGATTGGCTTTTTTCAATTTCTTCACCTCACATTCTAGGTAATAATGAAAGTCTTATGCTATCTCAAAGAACCTAGTTGAAGGAAGTTACAAATATCATCCTCCAGAGGACTTGGTCCTTTATTTTTTAATATAGGGCAGCAACCTGAGGCAGGGGAGAGCTGTCGGAAAAGCCAGCTATAAATACAAAGCTTCTGGGTGTTCTTGAAGGACGATAGTTTTCCTTCTGCATGAGATCAAGGAACTTGGTAGAAAGGACTCTGTCTTGCCCAGTAGGGGAACAAACAGACCCACGCCAACTTCCTTCTCATAACGTTTATCTTTCAAGAGATCGATTCTAAGTAATTATCTAGTTTACAAATTATCACATCTATGGACTAGGACATGTCACTGTGATAGGTATTAAAGATGCATGTCTTCAGCACCAGAACCTTTTTCTTTTTTTTTTTCCAAAAGAAAGTTCACAGGCTGAGCCTACTTTGGCCACGTCTCCGCTCCATCCAAATTAGTTCAGTTGGCCATTGGAACAGGTTAGCTGAGAGGTATCAATGTAATCGTAGTACAAAGTGGCAAGTGTGGGATTATCCATGCCCTTTGGTGAGCAGATAATACCAATGAATAAGTATTTAGCCAGGTAAATTCTCTCCTGCAAAGGAAAAGTGACTTCAAACATAGTGAAATCCGAACTATTCAAACCCCATCTCTACTGATGAAAGTAGGTTCCCCAGTTGCTCCAATGTGGCCTCTGGGGGGAGGGCTTTTTACTTTGTTCCTGAAGGCCGTTTGTTGTTCTTTTTATAGGTGTGTTTCTCTTTAAGCTGTTCCCTCTAGCTAGGATCAGACTGGACCACTGCCATGCCTGTTTCTCCCAGTAGGTATAATTCTAAAAAGGTGTGTGAGCATAACTTTTGTAAATGAGCTCATGTTTTAAAAAACACCCTAGGACAACCCTTATTCAAGGGAGCCCTAATGAGAATCATTTTTAAGTGCTATGCTCCAAGTAGGCACTGGGTGACTGCTCAGATAGACAGATGCAAAGAACAAAGTAACGAAAGATAAGGATTGTCCTGTAAGAACAGCTCTTGTTGGAGCCATTCTGTCAGGCACACTACACATTCTGTAATGCCATCCCCCAAACCTATGATAGGTGTTACCAGAACTTGTTCAAATGGTAACCTTTATTTGACTTCAGCATTGTTTTGTATTAATGTTAATGAAAGTAGCTAACACTTACTGGGTGTGTAAGTGAACCATCTTTGTACTAAACACATTCCTCTGCTGTCTCGTGTAATCCTGATGGCAGGCAGTCCTGGGAGGTGAGGACGCCGGATCAAAGAGCTGAAGCTTGCCTGTAGCTGCTTTACTAGTAAGCAGTGGAGTCTGGTCTCAAGTCCCAGCCTGATTCCAAGATTTCTAACCCCGAAATTCATGTCTTTGTATCCTGTGTGTGTGTATGTGTGTCCATTAGATGCCAGCTTCCAAAAAACCTGAACTCTGTTTTACCCATACATCGCGGTTCCTTGGTTTTAACTGCAATGCCTGGTGTACAACAGCTCTTAATTAGGATGAATGGAGTGAGAAGGAAGGACCAAAAGGTTGTAGTCAGAAGACCTGGGTTTCACTCTAGTTCATGCACCAGATAAATTAGTTCACCTCTCTAGAAACATAAATTAAGGGTAATAACCCCTGCCTTGCCCATGTCACACAGCTGTTGTGAGGAGCAAATGAGGCCTCGTGAGCACTGTCAGGAGCTGGGCACGTGGGGCGCGTTCATAAATGCATGACTGGATTTGCCTGTTTTATAAGTACAAGATGGTGCAAGACTCGGCCGCCTCCGAACACCTGGAATATTTAATATTGGGAAAATAACTTTTCTAAGGAAACGATAGATTTCTATAAAGCCAGGAGGAAAAAATTCTTAAAGATGATTTTAAGGTCCTACTGTGTGGTGCAGACAGGTGCTGGCCAGTGGGTGAATAGTTGACTTCTAGTTAGCGGAGGAAAAATCACCCTATTGTAGTGACTGTGTGCGGAACATGGTGCTCGGAGGAGCTTGGATGCTGCCTGTCTTGGGGAAGTGCCCTCATCCGGCTGCCAGGCCTTAGTTTCCCTGTTTGCAAAACAAGATGTTTGGACTGGATGACTCTAAGCTCAGTGACCTGTCCTTGTAAACTTGAGTTTTGGGGCAGCCCTACAGGCCTGAGGTGTCCCCTTACACAGCTGCCACCGCTCACTCCAATGCCAGCTCAGTGTTTGCCACAAGCCCGAGGCCTCTCACCAGGCTGCTGGACGGGCTGGCCGGTGAAGCAACAGGAAAGTCCCCGGGGTGGGTCTTCAGGTGCCTGTGCCGGCCCCCAGAGCTGGCCTGTGCACTGTGTCAACCGAGTGAGCTTGTGCCCCCTTGAGCTCCAATTTTAGTAATCTGATTTGGGAGAATGCCCCATTCTCCTGCATCATTTTACTCCATCTCACCCCTAACCCATTGATTTGAAACTTAGATTTCCCTTACTTAAAGCAAATAAGATATTTTTCTACAGTGTAATATAGAATTTTTCTTTAAGACTTTCTTTCCGCCTTACAGCTATTTATGCTTTCAAACATAGTCTTTGGATAGACTGATAAGAAGGTGCCCTCTGATAGCATTGTGAGTTTCCTAACATTTACTTTCAAGAGTATGGTTTAGGCTTCCTGTTGACAGGCAGGTACACAGAGCAGGTGTGATTATCTGCATTTTACACAGGGGCCTTGAAGGGGAAGGGAAGCCCCAGAAGGCACACGGCAGAGCTGAGGTTCAGATGCTATTTTCTCCATCCTGTTTAGTCCACCTGCTCTGTGATACAAACCCGCACTCACAGCTGGCCAGGTAGGCACCAGGTCAGACCAGCTGAGGAAGCCAGCAGGGCAGGAGATGCTGTTACTGCAGCTGGGGACACCGAGACTTGGAAGCTGATCTCCCTGCCCATCTCAAACCCACCTCCCTTAATTCTTAGATCTGACTCTTTTTACTACATCACTTAGCTTTCCTATGACAGCTGTACCAGGAATATCCAAGCAGGCTGCATACAGACTATTTGAGGACTGTTTTGCTTATCTGCGGTTTGGTTATTGCGAAATGTATGCACAGGCCTTTCTTTTTGTCTTCTCTCTCCCTCCCCCCACCACCATCCCCACCCCACCACCACCACCCCCCACCCAGCTTTTGTTACTGTTTGTGTACTTACTGTGTGGCCCAAGACAACTCTTATTCTTCCAGTGTGCAGCAGAAAAGAAAAAAAGTTTGGACACCTCTGAACCATGTCATACAACATAAAATACATCAGGTCTTGGGAGCTCTTTGAGGAAAATACCAGCCAGTAAGGGAGAGAGGGAAAGGAGGAAAAGACTAAGGCTGGCATTTGAATGACCTCCCTCCTGTCTGGCTTTGGCTGTAGAAGTAGCCCCAAGTCCCAAACCCCCAGGTCAGCCCTGCTGTGTGTTTGTTACAGGGGAGTTACTGGCCAGTCCTGCTGTCCACTGTGGCATCTGGCTATCCCCCCCGTTACTGTGTGTTTGCATCCATCAGTTGTTGCATGTATGACTCCAAATCAGATTCAATTTGATTTTCCAAATTAATCCCCCTTGAATTTGAGGCCTACTGTCTGATAAACATCAAGACGTGTTATGATCAGTAGATGGACTCACCCTCCCTGTGATAATATTGGCTCTTGCTCTGTGTGGTGGGTTTTGCGGCGTTCCCACCAGCCCACCTTTCCCACCTGGAGTGTGTCTGTGCCGCCCAGGGCTGCCCTCGCTCCTCCCGGCGTTTCTCCCCATGGGCCCTCAGCGCCCTCACATCTGCCCAGCTGGTTTGAACAGACACATGAAAGGAGCATCAGGTGTTTTTAATACTGAAAATAAATTTTGATTTGATGCATTTAACAAAATTTAATGCATTCATAAGGGAAAATGGTTGAATTTTAAGTAGCTATCAGCACAGTGTTAGAACTAAAAATCTTTCTTTCAGGATCAATGGCACATTTCCGAGGATGAGAGCTCTGTGTGTGAAGGGCTTCGTCTGCTGTGATGGCTTCAGCCCTTCACGTTTAGTGCTGGAAAGATCCTCCGTGATGATTTTATATATGGCCTGAACCTGGTCTTGCCTGTAAGGCTGATTAAACTGTTCTCACAAAACCCTGAGGCTGTTCTCAGGAACAGAGAAAGTCATTTTCTGGGAACACTGTTATTCCACCAGTGTTTGTAAGCTTTATCTTTATTTCTCCTGTTTATCTCGTCCACCCAGAAATCTCTGGATAGAGACCGGTGTTCTCTTGCACTTTAAAAATAAGATAAGAGTTGCAGGAAAAGATAGGACAGCTGGGGAGGTTGGGTCCATACTCAGGGTTCGGTCGTGTTTGGTCTCCTTTCAAGTTTTATTTACCTCTTAAGGCTCAGACTGGATGGGCCAAGTTTAGAACCAATCTCAGTAATTTGTTTTTTTAGCCTTCTTACATGTTGCATCATGCTCACTCTCCATTAATCTGAGAATGAAATGCCATGTTGCCTTGCCTAGGATCTATGGCAAGGAAATCTTATCGCGAAACTCATACAAGTCAGTGGTTTCTGCTCATATCCCATGCAGCCTTTATGAGTGATGTTTGATCCAGTGGTGGAGTGGGGCTGCAAGAACCACACTCACTCTCCCTGCAGCCCCTGGTTGTATTCCTAACTGCGTCTGTGCGAAAGCCAGTGTCACCTTCGCAAACCAGAGGTTGCACGGCGCCTGGTTGAGTGGTTGAGCGTTGGTTTCCTGAGTTGCTTTGTTAAAGCCGCAAACTTGGAAGCAAAATAATCACGCCGAGCGATCTGGACTCTTCTGTAAATAGCATGCGCTCGGGGAGTATCTGTGGCCCCCTGGGCGGGTCAGCAAAGTGGTTGTGAGACAGAGTAATCTGGTCTGGGTCGTGCTGAAAGCTCTTATTGATATGGGATTAGTCTCGGTGGAGACAACGCGCTGTCACATGGACATCAGTGCGATGGAGAGGAGTGAGATTGGAGGCCAGTGGGGGAAGGGACAGCGCTGAGTCACTGAGTTCATTAAAAGGCTGCTGCTGAACAGGCGGACTCACTGCAGGCAACACCAGCCCCTGGACTGTGCCGCCACCACACCCATCCCCACACCTCTCCGGCAAGGAAGGCCGGAGCATGTGATGAGGTAGGAATGCAGGCCGGTAGAGCTCTGGGGCACTCTTCCTCCTGCAGGCTCCAAGCCCCTGGGTAGAGAGATTCAGCTGGGGCAAGAAGTGAGGCCTGCCTGCTACCACGCAGGGAAGTTGCCCCAAGTCTAGCCTCCAATCCAGAGTGTTGTCTTTTTCATAGAAATGGGAAGGGGGGTGGCCACCAAGAGATTTCCTGGCTCAGTGGCTCAAAAATTCTGAAAGGGAAAATTGTATGTGTTTTACTAGTAATCAGCCATGAAATGATGTTTTGCCAGAATGGGTACAATTTAAAGTCACTCTTCAACTTGATAGTGAGCAGGCGTTGTTGATGCAGGTGAAACAAAGAGGGCTGGAAAGATAGCCAGTCATCGTCTGCCATGAGGGCCATATAGTTCGCAAGTTTGAAGCCTCTATACCCCTAGAAACAGTATAAAAATGAACATTGTTTGTGTGCATTTAGGCTGGGGGGAAGTCGAAAGTGTTTGTGGGGATGAGAATTGGGGCAGAAGTCATAATATCCGATGAATCTTGTCTTACCTCTGTAAGCGGAAAGTAGTTACGTGTTTGAAGTTTTTTCTAGCCTTAGACATGTAATCTGCCTGTATGTGTGAGTGTGTGCTAGTCCAAGACGGAGATGCCTGTGTGTGTGCGTGTGTCCCTTCTGCCTACACCAGGGGCATGTCTGAATGATCGTTAGTAAACATCCACATCCAGGAAGAAGCAGAAGAATGAGCCTGCGGGCCGCTCTCTATGTTCACTGTCAGAACAGACTGATAGCTGGTGGTCGAGAAAAACTTTCAGAGAAAACCCTGAATGTTGGAGCTACCCTAGGATAAATTATTAGTCCTAGAGGCAAATCCAGATTAAGAAGTGGCTGCTTGAACCAAGCAAGTTTATTTTTTTTGTTTTTTCGGGTTTTTTTGAGCAACTAGTAAAAAGTCATTTCTTGTTGAAGTTCTATGTTCACTCAAGCAGAACCCCAAGATTGCTTTTATTTCTTTTTTTTTTTTAGCTTCTTCCCCAGTTTCTCCCTTTTTCTTCTTCTTTTGCAAAACTGAACAGTGAATTGAATTAATCATAATTTGTTCAGAAGTATCTAGGCAAAGAAGGCAGACAGCAGGTATGTGGTGGCTTTAGTTAAAAAGGGGAAATTAGTGATGGAGGATTATTAATTATTACTAATAGTTAAGCAGAGTTCAGGAGGAAGAAAAGCCTGTGTGGGACCAGAGAAGCTTACTTAAAGATGGAGCGGAGGGTCATGCCGGGCTGCTGTCGCCCCTGTCCTGGCCGGAGCGAGTGTGGTCTGTCTGACAGCGTGTTACTTGGACAGCCTGTCAGGAAACCACTTCATTCCTGGCTCCCCTAGTCTCAGTTAGCTCGAGTGTAAAAACTTGCTTGTTTTTACTCTGTCCCTAGTAGAATAAGACTTTTCCCTTTCAAGGAGAAAGGAATGAGTGTCTCCGGCGTTAATGAACCTTTACTAAGCCAACCTTCCTGTGTAATTAAATTATTTACTTTGAAGTATAGGAGCACCTAAAAATTAAGGCTTGACGTAAGATCTGGGACGTGGTTTTAGTATTTCTTTCAAGTTTTCATAAAAGCTTGAAAAATGAGAATGTCAAAAACATTGACTCTGAAATGCAAGACATTTGTTTGGCAAAACTCCTATGACAGGGGAGAAAAACAAAAGCGGCTTGGTCCCTGGATTTACTGTCACCAGTGAGGAGCCGTGGATTAGGTCTCTGAGGTGGGGCCCAGGTTTACAGAGCGTGGGGTGCCACATCGCACCTGGCCAGGAGTCTCTCGGTCCAGATCCAAGCAAATAGCTGGATATACCGGAGGATTTCCCCCATTCACATGGAGTTCCATGTAAGAATGTAACCTAATGTTTGATTTCAAACAAACCACACACACTCCGTTAACCCTTCGATAAAGGGTTATCGAAGGCAGTATCTTAACCCTTTGTCCCCTGCACAGTCAGATGAGTTAGTCTTGAAGAAATGCAGATGTGTTTAAAGATTTAGGCTGACAATAGCCCTCCCCTCTCCTGGCTTTGTGGAGCACGGTCCCAGCTCCTACACACTGCCGTGTCCTTAGGCCTCACTCCCGGTCTCTCCTAGGGAGCCACAGGAGTATGGTTTAGCTTCAAATCCCCCTCTTTGCTCTGCCTTTGAAATTCTTCTTTGTTTCCGGGGATTGATCTTCTTGCTTATAAGGTTGGCTAGGTTTTTGTGTGTTTATTTGCCTTTTAATTTCTGAAATCGTATCTATATTTCTGTTTGAAATGGGTAAGGGAAGCAGTCTGCTCTGCAGGCCTGAAAGCTCGATATGGGTGTACGTTTCTTTAAGTGAACCAGGTAGTCTTGAGTTTTAGAAGGAAACCTACTTCTACTCTCCTCATGCAGTCTTCTGCATTCTCATGGGGAGGGTGGTGTCTTTGGAAGCCAGCAGGCAGCGTAACAATCTCATAGAAGCTCGGGGGTCACTGTCAGGTTGTCACCTTGACACATGCAGCTGCTGTCCTGTGTCCTGCATCTGAATGGCTTTCACGGAACAAGCTACAATTTCCTGTTACTATATACCTCCCACCAAGCCCAAATGTGTCTGAGGCCCCCTTTCCTTATAACCTGAAGTTCGTGATGTTTACCACCCACGGATTACGCTATCGTACTCCAGCTCCCTCCTATCTTTTCCTATTAGGTCTGAAACCCCTTCCTTCTGCACTAACCTATCAGATTGTCTTCCACTGTAGCTAGGTGTTAGTTTTACCTGAGTGTCTTTCTCCACTTCCCAGATGTCATAGTAAAGCTCGTGTGCCTGGTCAGTTTGTCCATGGCAAAGTCTTTGCACTCTTGCTCACGAAATGCCCCTTCTCCACTCCGGCATCTTATACACTTGTTATCTAAGAATAAAAATCCTCTTCACGTCACCATGTGTGTTCACTTTTATCTTCTAAAAATCAATCACCTTCACATGGAAGAAACCAGAAAAATATTCCCCTGGGAATTGGGGTGGGCTTCAGAAAGGCTAGGGTGTTTGGGGTGGCGTCACTTGTCCCTGTGAAAATCAGATGCTAAGGGAGGGAGGGCTGGGCCTTGGTAGTCTGACCAGTCGTCTCTTCTTCTGTTGGCCTTGCTTTCTTCTGCAAGTCAGCAGTGGTGGGTAATGGTCAGGTCAGCAGCGGTGGGTAATGTTCTCAGCCACTGGTCACTGTTCCCCACTGGGCCGTCCTGAAACTGAGTTCTGGGCCCACAGCGCCTGCCACAGTGCTGCTCCTTCAGATTCATTCATTCCACAAGCCCCGTTTTAACTCTTTTTAGATAATTGATCCTTTTGAGAATCTGGAAGCTGCATACTTTTCTTCCAGAAAAAATATGCACACATGTACAATTCTGTGTCCCGGTTCAGGGTTTCGGCGTGTCTTGTGTATTCACAGTGTGTGGACCTCAGGTAAGGGGCCCCTTACATAAACCACACACAGTTCAGTTCCCTGCATTATATATTATTGATTGCATGAGAAGGGCCTTAGTCCTGTTCTGTGTGTCTTGTGGTTTCACTTACTTACTTTTTGACCTCAGGTACATGGAACTGGAGTCACGGTCCTTGATTCATATTCCACTTAGCACCAGGCCATGCAGGCCGTGTTTCATTTACACATCCAACCCTGGTGGGCCCTTTCCCAGCTCAGAAACTACAATGTGACCCCTGCCTGTGTGGTCCTGCTCCCCAGCCCACGTCTCTCCTGAATCTTGTGCCAAGCGTTTCCTTGATCTCTTCAGAGATGTTTTTATCATGTTTGCACATTTCTAAAAGGTTAAAAATGGCTTAGTTCTCAGCTTCTCTGGAAATAATGCAAATTCTCCAATTTTTAAATATTTAAAATATTTAAACACCTTCTAGGGGTTAGGTGCTGAGATGGCAGGGGAAGATGGAACTACAGTGACAGCCCCTGCTGTCAAGGAGTTCAGGAGGCAGACAGCCCTTTAAACTCAGATAATTACACCAGCAAAGACGTGAACAAGCTGAACCCTCTTCTGTGGGTGACACAGGGCGTGAGACCTGCTGTACTCCAGACGTGTCTGTGCGATGAGGAAGGCCCCCAGCACACCGGCCTTCCTTTTGTGCATCTGCATCAATGCTGCTCACAGCATGACCAGCAGCCGGTTCCTTCACTCTCTCTAATCTCACCCTTCTACCAGTTCAGAACTTGTCAGACACACCTTCACTCTGCCAGGCATGTGGCACAGTGGCTCCCTGTGCTTTTTGCAGCTGCTCCTTTGGCCTTGGCTGGTGGGAGATGGTGGCCTAGCATGGTGCCAGGAGCACAGGCCTTGGGCTCAAGACCTGGCTTCCCCGTTGCTCTGTGACCTTGAGCAGATTACTGAACACCCTCCCTCCTTCTCAACTGTAAAGTGATGATAGTAATATATACCCTTTGAAGGCTGAAATAAATAAAATAGTTAATGCACAGTGCCCCGGGGCAGTATGTTTCTAGTATTTGATGCCATCATTAGCATCATTTTGGCTTGCGATGACCCAGGAAATAGTGGGAGGGGCAAGTAAAAGAGCTCAGCTGTCATCAGACTTCCTGTGTGCTAGAGGGGGGCATCACTGAGCGTTTATTTCAGGAATTTATTTTTCATAGCTTTATTGTGATATAATCCACACATCATACAAGTCACCCATTCAAAATGTACAATCCAGTGGTTTTTTAGTACATTCACATACCCGTCAACCATAGTTTTAGAACATTTTTGTCACTCACAGAAGAAAATGCAAACCCTTGGTCGTCACTCCCCATTTCTCCTGCCACCTCCCTGCCCCCCTTCCCCGGGCCCCTGGCAGTCCCTGCCTACTTTCTCTCTCTGTATTTGCCCATTCTGGACTTAAAAATTCCTCCTATCTACTTGCGTTTGCATATCCTTCGACTGATACCTCCTCATCCCTGAGAGTTTATTTAATAAGAATGAAGCCCGTTTCAGTGACTCCTGGTCCACAAGGATGCTTCTCACTCCACAAAGTTCCAAGTCCCATTTCCGTAATACTTACATGTGCTGTCATTTCTTGCTCATTTCCACATACTCATGCTGTATGTCTAGGACTAGGTTTCAAGTTCTGTGAGAGCAATCACCATGTCTTGTCTTTTCAATGTTATATGTAAGACAATGCCCTTAATAAACAGTTCCAAGGACAGTTGATCGGGTTCCTGATCCCAGGGCTTAAACACACAGCTGGAACCACAAACATGCTTCTATCTGCCTTCAGTTTTGTTTTGTTTTTTTTCAATAGTACTGAGAAGTAGTCTTTACACAAAATATTTCACTTAAAAATCTAGATTTCTTGGAGAATCATGATACCTAGGAACGTGGGGCCCCCATTCCCTCCTGACAGTGGGAGCTGGGAGCAGCTGCCCAGCGGTAAGTGGGCTGTGCGTGCTCCAGCTTGTCATGGGCCCCACCACTTCCCATTGCTCACCCAGCCCACTGCCCCCTGGGCTCACCTGCCTGACCTTCTGGGCACTGGAGTGTCACCCCATCCCTGGTGAGAGATGGGGTGACACCAGTGAGAGCCTGACACCAGGAAGGAGGCTCATTCACACATTCAGTGCTGCTGCTGAGACCTGGGCTAGGTGCTGGGAAGGGCAAGGGAGGTGGAAATGAAGCTATTTTCCTGAATCTCACCCATAGACACATGGCCAGTAGTGGCGACTCACAAGCACGATGGCTGCAGTGACAGATTGTGTGCCAAATGAATAGTGCAAATGAAGAATCCCAAGAAGAGCTGGCTGCCACCTGAGCCACTTACGGGGGTCTCATGCATGAGGTCGTTTAGCAAAGCTCTTTAAGGATGATAGGATTTCAGTAGCTGGAGGAGAAACGCCCTGCTCCCTGGAGGGGATGACACATACGAGAAAAGGCAGCTGTGATGTGACCAGTGTGACCCATGGTGTGGAAGAGCAGAGAGAGAGGAGGGGCCGGGTGAGGGGGCCTTTCAGCCCAGATGGTGGCATTTGTAGCACAGGCAGTAGGGAGCTGCCACCAAAGATATTTGGAAAAGAGAATGTTGTGGTCAGAGGAGTTTTAGAAATGAAAAGGTCTTCAGCTGCCAGCAGGCATCCCCAAGCAGAAATGGCTTCTTGACCTGTTTGCTTGGACATCTTCACTGTCTGGTCCCCACTTTTTCCACAGCCCATTTCTTCTAAGCGTGCTCTGATGATGTCCTTTCTCTCTTAGGCCTATGACTTTGTCAGGTTGGCAGAGTCCCAGTGATCATGGCCCCTGAGCCCACAGATGGGTGGTAAATTTCCCATGTGATTGGAAGCGCACTAAAGCTGCGGTGATGCTTAGGAAAGAGTTTAACCCAGGGGTCCTCAAACTTTTTAAACAGGGGACCACTTCACTGTCCCTCAGACCGTCAGAGGGCTGGGCTGTGGGCCCCAGGGCGAGTCGGCTGCTAAGCAGGACAGGCAGTGGCAGCAGAAACACCTGGCGGGCCAGATAAATGTCCTAGGCGGGCTGCATGCGGCCCGTGGGCCGTGGTTTGAGGACTCCTGATTTAACCTGCCAATCACACGGGGAGATGGGAAACATGTCTGAGACTGCTCTAAATTATATCAGACCTGCGTGGACAGTATTTGTGTCTGGCTGAGACCAGATTGTAGGTCATAATTCTATAGCTCACTGGGTTCTGCATATTATAATGAATGCTGGCAGTGGTGTGGGTAACTGGTAAAAATAAAAATTGCCCATGTAACATGCTTTTACAGAAAAATAACAAATATTGCCCAAGTAGTGCTTCCATTAATCATTCCTTAGGAAAGAAACAAAACAGGAAGGGTTCCTAGGTGTCTGTAACATCCACTGGAGTAAATCCCAGTGGGACTACAGACTTAGGTGTGCAGACTGGCCCCAGGCACAAATGCAAACACATGTGTGTGAGTGAGGGGCAGAAACTCTGAAGAATGAATCCCAAGCCATCATGTGGTTTCCTTGGAGAAACAGAATTGGAGGCAGAGGACAAATTTTACTCTGACTTTATGTATCTTTATAGTGTTTGAATCTGTAACAATGAGTAAAATACATAAAATACATTTGGCCCATCATGCCCAAATACTAACCTGAAAACATATGGAAGGAATTCTAGGATTAAAATGCATGGGGGAAATGACGAAAGGATAAGTCAATAGGATTTGACAACAAATATATTACTTTCATGGAGAAAGCGTAGACAAACTGGAGAAAATATTTCCAACAAATGCATGTTACCATCCTCCAATAGCTAAATACAGTGAAACACTGGGAAGATTGAATAAGGCCCCTCTCCCCCCAAGATGTCCATGTGCTAACCCCCAGACTTTGTGAGTATGTTACCTTACATGGTAAAAGAGACTTGGCATAGATGATTACATTAAGAATCCTGCGATTATCCTGGATTATCCAAGTAGGCCCGGTATAATCAAAACCATCCTGAGAAGAGCCCACATCACAAAAGTTCCAAAGCTGTAGATGCTGGTGCAGATGTACAGAGAAGGAAACACTTTTACACTGTCGGTGGGACTGTAAACTAATACAGCCTCTTGGGAAGGAAGTACGGAGAATCCTCAAAGAACTCAAAATAGACCTTCCATTTGATCCCACAATCCCATTACTAGGCATCTACCAAGAAGGAAAAAAAAAATTATCATAAGGACATTTGCACTAGACTGTTTATTGCATCCCAATTTATAATTGCCAAGATGTGGAAACAACCTAAATGCCCATCAACGCAGGAATGGATTGATAAACTGTGGCATTTGTATACCATGGAGTACAATTCATAAAAAGATGGAGACTTTACATCTATTCTATTAACCTGGGTGGAGTTGAAACACATTCTTCTTAGTGAAGCACCACAAGAATGGAAAAGCAAGTATCCAATGTACTCAACAGTAATATGAAGTCAGTAGATGATCTAATACATACCCACGGAAGGGGAAAACTCAATCCAATTCAGGATAGGGGGAGGAGGAACTAAAAAGGGAGTGAGGGGGCTGGGTGTGCACCCACTTAATGGGCACAGTGTAAGGGTACATGGCACACCTCCTGGGGGCAGGACACAACTACAATAGGGACTCTACCTAACAAATGCAAACTTTGTAACTGAATTCTTTGTACCCTCACATTAATCCGAAATTTTAAAAATGCAGAAAAAAACATGAGAGATAAGATGACAGGAGCAGATGGTCAGAGGCAGACATTAGAAGGTGCTGTGCTGTTGGCCTGAGAGAGGGAAGGAGAGGCCATGGGCCGAGGAATGCTGGCAGCCTGAAGCTGGGGGAGGGACAGAAGCAGTCTCTGTCCCCTCGAGACTCCCTGGGGAGCCTGGCCCTGCCAACACCCCGATTGAGGTCTAGAGGAACCATTTCAGACTTCTGACGTCTGAAGTGTAGAATAATAAACATGTAGTTTTAGGCAGCTGAATCTGTGGACTTTTGTTAGAGCAGTGAAAGGAAACTCACTCAGCGCCTCAGGACTCCCAGCCTAGTTGGCACCAAGTTGTGTGTTTGGCCTCTGTCATCTTTCTTAGTCCTCACAAACCTGCAGGGAAGGTGGTGTAGCTTCCCTGTTTACAGGTCAGTGAAAGTATAAGACCATTAGTTTCAGAGCTAGGATTCTGTCTGCTCACGAGGTCCCAGAGCCCATGAGTGTCTCTCTAACCCACACGTACATGTCTATGCAACGGACAGGTGCTAATCTGTCAACAGCAGTTGGGTTTATAAGTGATATTTCCTGCTTGTGTTTTGTCATAATTCACAAGTTTTCTAGCACAGAACATTTAATCTTATGTTCAGGAGAAAGGGGAACAATTCCCAGTGAAAACTGGTACCGTGCCTCTCACTGTCTGCCGTGTTTACTGCAGAGTTGTGTAGATGGTGTTCTTCTCTGAAGGGGAAGCCTTCTAGAGATGGTGCTTCTCAGAGGTGTTTCACAGGGTGGCCTTGATCTCCTAGCTTGGCCTTATCAGAACATCTCCATGTATTATCTTTGGTTGCTGTCGGTGTGGGCACCTCATTAGGGACAGGTGGGTAGGTGCCATGGTGAGATGAGGGCGTGTGGCACTGGGCCCAACATAATTCAGAGTGTGTGCAGTTAGGGACCTTTGTGGGCAATGACAGCCCACTGGCAGGTTGTTCTTTTTAATTGCTGTTCTATAATCTGATTGTGTCACTTTAACTGTCTTCAGAAAAAAAGAAACTCGCATCTTTCCTTGCTTCCTTTCTCTTTTTTTGAGACAATCTCACCTTGTCACCCTTAGTTGAGTGTCACGGCATCATAGCTCATAGCAACCTCAAACTTTTGGGCTCAAGGGATCCTCTTACCTCAGCCTCCCAATTAGCTGGGACTACAGGCACCCACCATACACCTGGCTAGTTTTTTAGAGATGGGGTTGTACTCTAGCTCAGGCCAGTCTCAAACTCCTGAGCTCAGGTGATCCACCTGCCTCAGCCTTTCAGAGTGCCAGCTCACACGTGTCTTTCTTAGTAATAAAGTTGTCCATCCTCAGCCTGTGACCGTGCTTCCTTTGTGTCCTTCCTGACTCCAGAGATGTAGTCCAAGACTAAAGGCAGCCAGTAATGAGGAGGAAATCTCTGCCTTGGAGCCTCTGCCTGCTTCATCGTGCAGGCCGGGTCCCTGTGATTGTCATCTTCGATTCCCCTGCAGCCCTCTTGCTCCCCTCCTCCCCTTTTTCCTTTGCTCAGCGAGGACTGCAGCCCATCTGTGAAGGCTCATGGCCCAGGAGGTGAGGTCTTCCAGGTGCCCTGTGGACTAAGTGCCACCATGCCCAGGCCAGGCCTCCAGGCCCTGTTTCTCTATAGTGGCCAGCAATGCTCCCAGGAAGGCTGAGGCCAGAGGGAGAGATACTAAACTGTGTGGGGGACCCCTGTTATTCCTAGGAGTGGGGGATAGAAGAAGAGAATGGCAGAAGCAACGCCCAGGCGGATAAACCCCGAGGGTCAGGACAAGTCCTGCTGCTGACGTCATGAGTGGATGGGAAGAAATCGGGAGCTAAGGCGGGAGCAGCCTCCTGCTTGGTGACATTTGGGAGTGTGAATGCAGCGTAACAGAATGCCAACGGAGGTGATCCTCGTTTTTGCGTTTGATAATTTCTGCTCATTTAGAGTGATTTCTCTAATCTGGAGAGGACAGGCCCTCCAGTCCTGCTGCTGAGGCCTGGCTGTCACAATGGTGCCTACATCATACAAGCACTGGGCCATACCCTCCCTTTCCTCTCCCTCACCCTCCTGACTATACCTCCTTCTTGGCCCTGGGGACAGCTGTGCTTGTGGCCATGGGGCTGTGTTCACCAGAAGCTAAACTTGACGGGTGTGTGTTGTCTTTGCCTCTCAGAATGAGGCAGACTCTCCACCCCTCTCCTGTAAGGGAATCCACACAGAGGCTGCATCACGTCCCCTTCCTCTGGCCCTGCCCTGGGCTCCTGGGCACAGCCTTTTTGTAGCTCCGATGCTGTGAGTCTTAAACCTTCAGGTTTTTCTGTATCGTACCAGCCTCTGCGGCTCACCCCGACATTCTCAGTTTTGTGGTTGTTTAATCTGTTTGCCCTTATCAGCAGACACTCATTCTTCAGCCGTGACTCAGAAAGGAGGCTCCCCCGTGGATTTAGGGCTTCTCTTAGTTTTTTTTTTGTGTGTGTGTTTGTTAATTCCGGAATGTTAGTGGATACACATGTTATGTTGACATCGTTTGTTTTCCTACAGATTGAGTCACTTTTCTTTGTTTTAACCTTACAGCCATCTCCTCTTGCTGTCCCAAGCTCCCCTGGTGGGTACATCATGCAGAGTCCCCTGGCATTGGAGAATTCGCACAGCCCTTCCCCTCCCACGTGACCTGGCCCTTGCCACGTAGGCCAAGGAAACACGGTTACCTGTGGCCCCTGTTTGTTGTGGCTGTCCTTCCCCATTGACCTTCCCTGTTGACTTCTTGACTCCATATGGAAAAGATCAAGTGGCTTGCCACGGCATCTGTGACTTAGAGCGCCCTTGCAGGTGTGGGCAGAAATGTGCCAGTTCTCTCACATTCTACTGACTGACCTGGTACCTCCAGAGTTAGTTCAGTTTACAACTGCAGTTTGGCCACGATTGTTACGGCAGTAACTCTGTTGTCACGGCAGCTGTCTAGGCAGGAAATATTGGGACTTTCGGGCACGTTAAACCTGATGAGGTGCTAAGGGAAGAACCTGGGTTGTGGTGTGATGGGCTGCAGGGGGCGAGGCTGGGCCTGGGGGCGGCAGGCTGACACAGGCCCCTGCGCAGCCCTTTAGCCGGGGGAGACCTGGGTGGACTAGTGAAGCTCTCTAGGTAACCTGCCTGGGTCTCCTCCCGTGGGAATGACACACAGCTTTGCTCATGGCGAGGGTTGCAGGGCTGCCTCTCAATGGGTGGCTGCTCAGGATTCTGGCTAATAAAAAGTGAGTGACTACCCTTCTAAAGTTAAATTCGGGGGTACCCATCCCTGTCCTTGAACACAGTGGGCTTCCTTTCCTAAAGCTTAATCAATGATTTCCCCAGACTGACTACTCCAGTCAGGGCTTAGAGTCAGCCCCCCTGTTCACAGTTGGTTTGTGTCTATTTTTACTTTGATCTGCTCAGTTGACTTATTCTGTCCATGGTGTAGTGGGGCAGACTGTGGTGCTTAGGGTCACCTGAGTCTAATTCTGCCTTCACCGTGTCAGAATGATCCTGGATGGTCCATCCAGTTAACTGCTCAGACTCAGTTTTGCCACCTATAAAATGAGCTTGCAGGGCAGGCTTTATAAACCAGTGTGGTCCATCTCTGCTTTGACCATCTGGTCCTTCCAGTGCTATTATCTTCTGTTGAAATGTGAAATTAGGCTAACACTTCAAAGGTGCTATTTGCTCTCCTGTGAAATCAGAGAGATGGGTCATGGTCCACAGTGAGGGTGTCCACCAGGACCCCGAGTGACAGCCCCACTCTCCAGGGGACAGTTGACTGTCAGTTACAGCGTAAGCCTCCAGCCTCTTCCAGGGAGAATGTGTGAGGGGAGCGGTGTTCCCTGGTGTCAGGTGGCACACACTGGCTTGGAAGCCTGTGAAGGGTGGGCTGTGGTAATGCGTCTACAGTTCGGTGTCCCCTTTGGCCTGCTGGATGTTTCTGCAGCTCTTTGCCAGGGTTTGGGAGACAGCCCGACTCCTTGGAGGTGGCGCTGTCTCTGGGCTTCGTGTTCAGAAGCTTCGTTGCACAGAGCTGAGCTTTGTCTTGTGGAGGAGCAGGGTTCCCTTCTCACGTTTGCTTGTCCCTGTTTAGCATCCTCGGCTCAGTCACACCATCATTCCTGGCCTCTAATAGTCTCTGCTCTCTTACAGTTAGTTAGCTCAGAGTTTACTGGCGTGAAAGGCTTTAGAGTCAAGCAGATGTTTTGGTTGTCGGAGCCTCCCCTGAGTATGGCCCTGGGCATGTAACGCACCTCTGAGCCTCAGTTACTTGACGCTTATGAGGTGAGGGTGGTTGGTGGCCCCCACCTGAAGGGCTGTCATGACAATTAAGTGAATGGTGAAGTGCCCTCCTAGGGGATGTTCGGGCTCGATGTGGGTTGACCTCTTCATGCCACGTCCCTTGGAACCATGCAGTGTGTGAGTCCTCCACCTAACGCACCCCCCTCCTCCCCACTATGGCATGGTCTGTAATGATCTTTACTTAGTGAATATGAAAACACAAGGCCTTCGGTCTCCAGATCCTGTTAGCTTATTAAATAATAGAAGCTCTATAGCCATACTCCTGCGGTCACAGTCCCTGGCCTTGGAAACAATACATGTGAACTGCATGGAATCCTGTGTCGGAACATGTGATTGTGTGTGATTATTTGCCTTTTTCATGCCAGTACTAGGATAATTAGAATCTTTTTCACCTCCTTCATAAACAATTAGAAGAATTTAGTTGTCAGCTGGCTCTCTTTTTGTGAAGCTTGGCATTGCCCAGTCATGGTTGTGATGAAGTTGTAATAGAAAATGGGGCATCCAGAGACAACCAGAGGCTGCGTGTGGTGTGACCAGGCCGGCAGTGGTACAGGCTGTATTTGTTGTTTCAGTTTCCACCTGAGATTCTTGCCACCTGAGCTCTGAATAATGCACGTCCCCCTTTCCATCCCCTTTTCAACCCTTGAAGCAAGAGACAGTGGTTTAGGCCTGATTTCCCTGCTCCTACTTTTCCATCTCCAGAACGATGAGCAGGGCTAATCCATCTCTGACCCATTGTTGGGTCTTTGTTCCTTGGTTTGTTCAGCGTATATGGCAGGACTCCAGGGAGGAAATTTGTGGCCAAGGAAATTTGCCCACATCATGACACTAACAAGAGGCGACACAGAGACCCAGGTCCTGGTGCCCAGGTGCAGAGTCTACCTGTCCTTCTAACCACCTCATTGGTAGATTCTTCATGTTGCCTGTCACAAAGCAATGAGGAGAGAATTAGGCCAGACGGTGTAAATAGGACTGAACAACACACAGCAGTTTGTGTGGCGTGATCAAGACTTTTGTCTTTAAGTTTTAAAAAACGAGAAAACAGAAGGATGCGTTCTAATTCTGGGAGGGAAACCTTTAAGGAGGAGGCAGTGTTGAGTAGGGATAAGAGGACGGCCTCAACACACTCAGGGATGGCTGGCGAGACCAGATTGCCTGAGTTTAGGGTGGAGGAAAGACTGGTTGGTGGTGACGGGCAGAGGGCGGATGGAGGGGCAACTGCAGGGGATGGAAGTTTAGATGAGTGTGCAGTGGCTGGTTGGGGCCAGATGTGGACGAGCCTCACGGTGTCCCCTGTCTTATAGGCCAGCACTTCTCAGAAATGCCCGTAAAGCAGGGTTCTGCTGCACCCTCCTCTGCTTTGGGGAGGTGGACTTTCAGCGGTCTCCTGGACTGTACCCAGCAGACGCCAGCAGCAGCCCCTGCCCACCTCCCATCGTGGAAACCAGAAATGTCTCCAGACATTACCAAATGTCTGCTGGGTGCAAATGGCCCTTGGCTGAGAACTGCTGCCCTAAAATAAAGGAAGATTAGAAACTTCCATCCCTCAGGAAGCAGAGGGAAGCCCAGGGTGCCCCTTAGAGGGGTGCAGAAGCTTCAAACTGCTTCACCCTCCCAGGGCTGATGGAAAGCCCACATACATTTTGCTTTGTTCTCTGAGATATCTGTGTCAGTCCTAAATGTCAAAATATTTTAAGTTGCATTTATAGCAAGCAAAAGTGTGGCTTGTTCTGGAGCAGGCTAGATAGAGGAAGCAGGTAAGGAGCTTTTATTTGTTTTCCTTGAAAAAGATTTAATGTTAACTGTGGGGGGCAGTGGCCGAGGGGGAGGCTGCCCACTCTCTAGTCCACTGTCACCATGCTCATGCAAGCCTGGGGCCACCTAAGTTGAGGTTGTTGAAAGAAATTCAGAAACATATTTTTATGTTACACCCATTCATATTTAAAACAGGCTATTTAAAACAGGCTTAAATGAGGGGGTGGGAAGGGAGATGTGCAAAGGAAACCAAATGTGACCGTAGCCCCCCCCCCCCAGCCGCAGGCACCTGTGGCTTCCAGCAGCTGCCGGCTCTCCCCCTGCCACCCACACTTTGGGTTCCCCCAGTGTGGGAAGTGGGGCTGGAGGCCTGAACAGGGATGACGTGGATGTGCTCCGCTCACGCTACCCGCTGCAAGGGCATGCTGAGGCCTGGGTGTGCGGAGCACCCTGGGACCCCACCCTGCCTCTGCAGCAGCTCCGTGCCAGTTCACCACATGGACCTGATTAGCTCTCACCCGCCCCCACCCCACTGTCCTCCTACTTAAAAATAAAATCTTACATTCTCCATTTTCAAATCTCCTTCGGGTCTTGATGGCTCTTACCTGAATGCACATGTAGCTGCTCTTCCTTCTCAAAGTAAGGAGTCCAGAAATGAGCTAAGTGACCAGCATAGGATAAGGAGAGGTGACCACCTCCATCATCTCCCCTTCCAGCCCCTGTGTCCTAAGACTGCAGAGCCCCATAGGGCAGCCATGGCGTGTTTCATCCATTATGAACTTATTCTGAACTTGAATTCCTAAATCTCTTTTATACGTTCTCCTACCAAGCTATGTTTCTCTTCTACACTTGCAATAAATTATTTCAGCATGCCTGGGGATGGCAGTGACTCAGGAGTGATTGAAGTTAGTAAGCCTGTTAGTCCCTCTTAGCACTCCTAGACCGATGCTGAGTTTTAAAGTCTGTTTGCTTTTGAAAAGAGCAATTCTCTCTCTGACCTCTCTGTCAGCTGGCAGTTCTTAGTGATATCTGAGGCACTGTCTCTAGCCTTTTAATTTGTGGATTCTGATCTCTTACGGGTTGGGATATCACATGTCCAGGAATTTCAGAATCTCCTAAATAAGATTTTTAGAATTTCAAACTAAATAGACGGTCTCTGTTGAGGAGTCGAGTATGTGAACACAGGGAGGGTAGCAACGTTCCTTGGGTCAGAGCTACCAGGCATTCTTTACAGCTCTCGGGCCTGGAGAGCTTCTTCCCTCGGACTTTGTCTTATTAAGATTTGACCGTGTGACATGCTTTGTTCACACAGCTCTCTCCCTCACCCTCTGGGCTCCCCTGACTACCTGGGGACCTGGGACCTCATCTTGGAGACACCATAGACAGTCAGGATCCAAATGTGGATGAATTCAACCCCTTGAGCCTGTTGTGTCCTTGTAAAGGCAGTGCTCCCCCACAAGGGACAGTTAACAGCCGGCGTGTCCTGATGCCACCTGACCGTGAACTGTTAGATCTTTCCTGGCTCCTCCACAGTCTCACTTGTCCCTCTCAGTTAAAAGGTGGAGGTGGTGAGATGTGAGTTTGTAGGCAAATAGAGGTTCTTAGAGTGACTTTGTTCTTCTGTCCCTATAGTTATGCTGTGAGGTCTCTATGTGACTTTGTTCTTCTCTCCCTATGGTATATGCTGTGAGGTCTCTATGTGACGTTAAGATGGCCTATCTGGCGTGGTAATTCTAGGACTGGACATGTGTCAATGAAGTGCCAGCTGCCTGGTGCACCTCTGTCTGTAAAATCGAAGGGTTTTACACAGAAGTTATATTTTGCAGCTTCGGACTTACTGGACTTACACCTGTCTATCTCTTTTTGCTATTTTTAGTAAAAATAAGCCTTGTTGACTTCTGTTCCTATAGGATTAGAGAAACTGGACTCCTATGGAGGAAAACAGTGCGCTAGTCCACCAATCAGCACTTGCAATTTGATCTGATTTTTCTCCCAGCATCTTTCTAACCAGTCCAAACCAGAAATTAAAAAAATAAATTAATTAATTAAGTTATACTTGACCACTAAGGAAAACCAGTTGAGTTGGGGGCAGGGTGGGTGGCAAAGAATAGAAGCTAATGTTGTAGCTTTTTTAGATTAAAGATCTTAAGTAGAAACAGAGCTTTAGGTTAAGGACCTAAATTATCCTGTGATTTTTTTTTTTTTTTGAGACAGAGCCTCAAGCTATCCCCCTGGGTAGAGTGCCATGGCATCACAGCTCATAGCAACCTCCAACTCCTGGGCTCAAGCGAGTCTTCTGCCTCCACCTCCCAAGTAGCTGGGACCACAGGCG
>CAUYQV010168558.1:0-22277 GCA_963574575.1 Galagoides demidoff
GCCCGCCACAATGCCCGGCTATTTTTTGGTTGCAGCCATCATTGTTTGGCAGGCCCAGGCTGGGGATTTGAACCCGCCACCTTAGGTGTATGTGGCTGGCGCCTTAGCCAGATGTTGCTATAAATAAAGTATTTTTATCTGCTTGACAGAAGGTAAAATGTTAGGAAATCAAGGGCCTCCGTGATTCCCTCAGTGTGTGAGCACTAGGTTTGGATAAGGGTGGGACTGTTCTGCAGTTGATTCAGTGGAAACACTAATCTAGATTTTGGGTGGGGTGGGGTAATGAACTTTTACAGGGTGATGTTGTAGGTCTGGAGCGGGGCGGAGGAAAGACAGAGGTGATGGTGACAGAAGGTGTGACTACTGTTGCCTACACACTGGATGAAGGCCTTATCGAGTTTGGAACAGCCATTGATGATGGCAACTACTCCCGGTGAGAGTCTGGCTGATAATCAGTGGGGTGATGGTAAACAAGAACCTGGGGTGGATTGTAAAACTGGCCATATCTAATAAGGACCCGTGATCCAGGAGGGAGATTAGAGGAAAAGGGCTAATAGTTGCCTGGCCCCTCCTCCCCTGCCTCTTTACCATTATTCCTCTGTGTCTTCCTATCCCTGCCCTCATTCCTTATGCTTTTGCTTCCTTCTCTTTCCAGGGCAACAGCCTTCTTGGAGACTCTGGAAATGACCCCAGAATCAGAAGCAATGTGGAAGACCTTGAGTAAACTGGCACTAGAGGCAAGGCAGCTACACATTGCTGAGAGGTAAGGTAGATGTGTAGCACTGAGGTGCCAGGCAGCTAGGAGGATGACCACATGATTATCTTCCCTGTGAGCTGCTGCTACCCAGCATTAAGGCACTATATCCCTTCCCACTGCCACAAATAGCATAGAGCCCTTCCACAATCTTTATTCCCAACACCCTTTCACCTTGGATTGTAGGATTATGTCTTATTTTTGCCTCCCCTTGTTGTAACAAAGTACCACTTGAAATTTCTTAACATTCATACCTTTCAGTCCCTGCATTGATTTGTATATTCTAGGTTTGATGTAGGAGTATAGTTAGTAGGACTAACTTGAGACCCTAAACCCCTTGAGTTCAAATCTTGGTTTCAAGGCTAGGTGCTGTGCCTCAACGCCTGTAATCCCAGCACTCTGGGAGGCTGAGGCTGGCAGATTACCTGAGCTCAGGAGTTTGAGTACCAGCCTGAGCTAGAGTGAGACCTTGTCTCTAAAAAGTAGCCGGGCATTGTGGCAGGTGCCTGTAGTCCCAGCTACTCGGGAGGCTGAGGTAAGAGAATTGCTTGAGCCTAAGAGTCCGAGGTTGCTGTGAGCTATGATGCCGTAGCTCTCTAGCGGGGGTGACAAAGTGAGACTCTATCTAAAAAAAAATTCTTGGTTTCAGTTACCAACCTGTGTGACATTAGAGAGGTTATTTAATCTTTCTAAACTTTGGTTTCTGAGTTTTCTCTGTGTAAAATGGGGATAATAGTATTTACCTCATGGGATGGTAAAGAAGAATGGTAATGGTACATAGTAGTGGTACTGAGTGAATGAGAGAATCTGTGCAGAGTTTATAGTATTTGTTAAGTGTCACTGCTGCTATTTTGGCTAGGAATCATTCTTTCCTCTTTTTTCCCATGTTTTTCAACATAGACTATGAACAAGTCCTAAGGACTCTCTTTAAAACTTACCCTGAATTTGATATTTGGGTCAACTGTACTGTCTCTATCTTAGTGCAGACTGCCGCCACCTCCCTGATCCCTGCAGTATTGCAGAGCTTCTTAATTAGTCTCACTGATACTGTTCTTGTACCCCTGTCATCCACAGTTGCTGAGGTAATTTATTTAAAATATAAATTAGGGGACTTGGCACCTGTAGGTCAGTGGCTAGGGCACCAGCCACATACACTGGGACTGGTGGGTTGGAACCCAGCCAGGGCCTACCAAACAACAATGAGAATGACAACAACAAAAAAATACATGGTCAGGCATTGTGGCAGACATCTGTAGTCCCAGGTACTTGGGAGGCTGAGGCAAGAGAATCCCTTAAGCCCAAGAGTTTGAGATTGCTGTGAGCTGTGATACCACAGCACCCTACAAGGGGTAACTCTGCCTCACAAAAATGGAGACTCTCATTGAGGACTCTGTCTCACAAAAATGAAATGAAATGAAATGAAATGGTATCAGTTTCATTATCAGAACTTTTCAGCATTTTACTGTTATTTTATTTATTTATTTATTTGAGTCAGTCTCACTTTGTCACCCTCGGTAGAATATCATAGCATCATAGCTCACAGCAACCTCAAACTCTTGGGCTAAAGTGATTCTGTTGCCTCAGCCTCCCAAGTATCTGGGACTATAGGTGCCCGCCACAGCACCCACTATTTTTCCCAGCTATTTTTTTTTTCTTAAGAGACAGAGTCTTACTTTGTTGCCCTCGGTAGAGTGCTATGGCGTCACAGCTCACAGCAACCTCCAGCTCTTGGGCTTAGGCGATTCTCTTGCCTCAACTCCCGAGTAGCTGGGACTACTGGTGCCTGCCACAATGCCTGGCTATGTTTTTGTTGCAGTTTGGCTGGGCTAGGTTCGAATCCGCCACCCTCAGTATACAGGGCAGGTACCCTACTCACTGAACCACAGGAGCCACCCTCCCAGCTATATTTTTTTTTTTTCAGTTTTTGGCCAGGGCTGGGTTTGAAAACCCAAACTCCCTGCCACACCTGAGGCCCTAAAGTTATTTGGCATCTGCTTCCTTCTCATGCCAGTTGCCCTCTTGCCCATTAGTTTCCTGCTACACTGTTATCCTTTGGTTCTTTGAACACAGCAAGCTCATTCCTGCTGTAGGGCCTATATATTAGTTATTTCTTCTGTCTGGGACGACTTTTCCCCATCTTGCCATGACTGTTCTTTCTCGTATTCAGATCTCAGCTCAAATGTCAGCTCCTTAGAAAGGCCTTCTTCTGGCTTGGTGCCCATACCACAATGGTTACTACACCGAGGCTGGCCAGTTAAAACCCAGCCCAGGCCAGCTAAGCAATAATGACACATGCAACAAAAAACAGCCAGACATTGTAGTGGGCGCCTGTAGTCCCAGCTACTTGGGAAGCTGAAGCAAGAGAATGGCTTAAGCCCAAGAGTTATAGGTTGCTGTGAGTTGTGATGCCAGGGCACCCTACCAAGGGCAATACAGTGAGACTCTGTCTCAAAAAAAAAAAAAAAAAAAGGGCAGTGCCTGTGGCTCACTGCTGGCCCCATATATCGAGGGTGGTGGCCCCATATACCAAGGGTGGTGGGTTCAACCCAGCCCCAGCCAGCTAAAACAACAAAAAAGCTGACATTGTGGCGGGCGCCTGTAGTCCTAGCTACTCGGGAGGCTAAGGCAAAAGAATCACTTAAGCCCAGGAGTTGGAGATTGCTGTGAGCTGTGATGCCATGGCACTCTACCGAGGGCAACAAAGTAAGACTCTGTCTCAAAAAAAAAAATGTAAGTTTCCTAAGAGCAAAACCCTCATCTTCCTTATTCTGCCATGTGTCTCTAGTGACAAGAATAGTGCCTGGGACAAAATAGATGCTCAGTACATATTTGCTGAACCCGTGAATTAGAGATGATCCTCTATTAACATTGTTATTAATATTATTGCTAACATACTGTAGGTGCTTTTCTGCATTGGGCCATGTAGCAAAAGCTCGATTCCTACATGAGACAAATGAGATTGCAGATCAAGTATCCCAGGAATATGTAAGTATTATGCTCCTGATTCATTCAGTCTCCCATGCTGAGATTACTTTTAGTATTCATGATTCCTAGCTCACTAGTCATCCCTAGTTCCCTGTCCTTTACCCTCCCCACCCCCCAAGTCAGACCATTTTAGAACTGCTTGCTAAACTTAAAGCCTCTAAACTACATGAAGATTTTTTTCTCTCAAGTATTTTATCTTCTACATCCTTCTAGCTTTCCTCTCTTGGTCTACACAAACAAAAGGACTCCTTCAGCTCCAACAGAATGACCAAGAACCTCCTTTTTCCCTCCAGGGTGGAGAAGGAACAGACTTTTATCAGGTCCGAGCGCGTCTAGCCATGCTGGAGAAAAACTACAAACTGGCTGAAATGATCTTTTTGGAACAGGTAACGGGAGAAGAGACACAAGATGGGAGAGGGAACCTTATAGGGGAAAAAAGGGGAGACAAACTTAAGGGAGGAAAGCACACTGATCTTAGGCTTCCAGAAGTTTGGGAAGAACTTTCAGAAAGGTTTATGTAGTTAATTTCACTCCTTCCTAATTTCCTCCTCTGGTGTTAGTCTTTACTTTAGGCAACCTAAACTGATCAAACTGATCAAACTTCCTCCTTTGATATTAAATTACTTCTCTTCTTTCATAAACTGTCTACTATCTCTCCTATAGTCCAGAGTCTATCTTTGCAATTCTTATGCATGGGAGTAGCCAGGTTTTGTGGGGTATGAAGCTCTCTTTAGGAACAGTTGCCTTCAAAGAGGCCTGTGCCAAGAAGGAGTCCTGAAGCTTAAGCTGCTTTTAGTTTCCCAATAAGTACACCTCTGCTGGTGCAGTAAGTAAAGGGTGAGGCTGTTGGTTTTCATTGGCTGGTATCTTACTCGTAGCCACGGTGAGGAGGGCTGGCTGTTTTGTGATCCTCATATCTTTCTGGAGTCCTTCTTTCCTCTGTGTTGTTCTGCTAGAATGCTGTTGAGGAGGCCATGGACATGTACCAGGAGCTACACCGTTGGGATGAGTGTATTGCTGTGGCTGAGGCAAAGGTACTCATTTTTTCTTCTCCACACTTGTTGAGAATTTGATTCCACCAATTTCAGAAACCTCCTTTTGTCAAGGAGGCCATAGGCACCAGAACAGGATTGGAACTTGGACCTGATATGGTAAGGGGTATATTGGTGACCTGGGAGGACTTCCATTGTTATAGAGGGTTTGGAGAAGCTTGGGAAGCAGAACGGCAAGATGGAGAGATGTAACTCCTAGTACTACTCTGTGTATGTCCAGGGGCACCCAGCCCTGGAGAAGCTGCGCCGGGGTTACTACCAGTGGTTGATGGACACACAGCAAGAGGAGCGAGCAGGTGAACTACAAGAGAGCCAAGGGGATGGGCTGGCAGCCATCAGCCTCTACCTCAAAGCTGGGCTTCCTGCCAAAGCTGCCCGGCTGGTCCTGACCCGAGAAGAACTACTAGCCAACACGGAACTGGTAGAACATATCACTGCAGCCCTTATCAAGGGGGAGCTCTATGAAAGGGTATGGCTGACTTCGCCTAGTCCTTATCTCCAGGGCTCAGGACTTCTTTCCCACCCAGAGGAGTCACGGAGTGTATAACCCTCCCTGACTGCTGACATTCCCTTCTTTTTAGAACTGATACTTAATTCTTTGTGTTATAAGGGTATTGTTGTAGTGATATGGTATGTGTTAACAGGCAGGTGATCTCTTTGAGAAGATTCGCAATCCACAGCGGGCCCTTGAGTGCTACTGTAAAGGCAATGCATTCATGAAAGGTACTGGCCCCCTACAAGCCATTCTTTACTATTGTGGACTCTTGCACATCCCGTCCCATCCCCCAGCACTTCTTTTGTTGCATCTATTCAGGCTGACTGGTTTAATTTCTCCTCCATCCCTCCCTTTCTCACCTATTACCCATGCTTCATTTCCTTGTCCTACTTCCTCTGAGTCCCATCCTGGGAGTCTGAGCTGAGTACCCTTCTCCCTGGCAGCTGTGGAGCTAGCTCGACTGGCCTTCCCAGTGGAAGTGGTAAAACTAGAAGAGGCATGGGGGGACCACCTGGTACAACAGAAACAGCTTGATGCAGCCATTAATCACTACATTGAAGCCAGGTATGGTGGGATGGGGGTGTGTAGGAGATTTGGGCATGAAATGAGAGGTAGTAGAGCAAGTAAGGACACCAAGGTCCAAAAAAAGAGATCTCAAAATGTAGATTGGAGTCTGTTCGGGGAGTCTTTTTGCCCCCATTCATCTTTCACATCTCACACACACATATATATGTGTATGTCTTTCCCACTGTGCCAGGTGCTCCATTAAGGCAATTGAGGCTGCCCTGGGTGCCCGCCAGTGGAAGAAAGCAATTTATATATTAGATCTACAGGACCGGAACATTGCGTCCAAATACTATCCTCGTGTGGCCCAACACTATGCATCTCTGCAGGAGTATGAGGTAAGGAAGAATCACTTTCTGTAGCATCAGACAATGCAGTCCAGGGTAACAAGGAGAACCAAAACAGGGAATGGAGGCCAGCTTACCAGATTCTTCTCTCTGGGGCTCAAACAGCATCACCATCCTGAAGGAGAAGAGAGAAATTTGCTTTTCCAATTTCATTTTGGCAGGCCACTTAAAACCCCTAACCCAACACTGGGTATATAAAGTGAGTCTCTAGCTCTTTTTCTGTGCTAGCATGAGTGATTCTTCATGATTAACTCCACACAGTATATTTTTTGTTTTGTTTTTTTTTTTGAGACAGAGCCTCAAGCTGTCACCCTGGGTAAAGTACTGTGGCATCACAGCTCACAGCAACCTCCAACTCCTGGGCTCAAGCAAGTCTCCTGCCTCAGCCTCCCAAGTAGCTGGGACTATAGGTGCCCACCACAATGCCCAGCTATTTTTTGGTTGCAGCTGTCGTTGTTTGGCGAGTCTGGGCTAGATTCGAACCTTCCAGCTCAGGTGTATGTGGCTGGCACCTTAGCCAGTTGAGCCACAGGCACAGAGCCAACATACAGTATAGAATTTCCTTATATTTCAGAAATGGGAGGCCCTTTAGAATTCCACTGTATTATCCTTACACTATTTGGAGCTGGTCTTTTTTTTTTTTTGGTGAGAGAGAGTCTCAAGCTGTCACCCTGAGTAGAGTGCTGTGGCATCACAGCTCATAGCAACCTCCAACTCCTGGGCTTAAGCGATTCTCTTGCCTCAGCCTCCCAAGTAGCTGGGACTCTACAGGCGCCCGCCACAATGCCCAACTATTTTTTTGGTTGTAGTTGTCATTGTTGTTTGGCAGGCCCGGGCTGGATTTGAACCTGCCAGCTCCAGTGTATGTAGCTGGTACTCTAGCTGCTGAGCTATAGGCACCGAGCCTGGAGCTATTCTTTCTTTTTAAAAAGCAGTACAACATACAAGACACCAATACTCATCTCTTCTTCTCTATTATTATAAAGTAGTTCCCAGGCTTTCCACCATCCCAGCTGAGGTTTGTTCTTTTCTCCTACAAGCTGCTTTAAGTCTTTTGTTCTGACCTTTTGCATCTACCTCTCAACTGCAGATTGCCGAGGAGCTTTATACAAAGGGAGACCGGACAAAAGATGCCATAGACATGTACACCCAGGCTGGCCGCTGGGAGCAAGCCCACAAGGTAGAGAACACTGCCTTAGGGGTAGTGTTGCCTTGTCCCTTAGTCTCTGATCATCCCCTTTCACTGAGTTCCCAAAAAACTGACAGAGAGTACCAAAATACAGTCTTGGCAACTTTGATCCCGAGCTCAGGGAAGGGAAAAGATGAAGAGAGATCCTTGTTCCCAAACCTATAATTCTGAAAGAGAATATGAGCTTGGGAGCTAAGCAATCTGCAGTGCTGCTTCTGAAGCCTCTGATCACATTTATAACTTTGTTCTCACCCCAACACTTCAGAGCCCTGTGGGTATGGTCATGGGAACACATGCCCCCAGCACAAGGCATTACATACCCTCCTGCCTTAGCTTCTGATGGAACTGGAATTCCCCAGACTGACTAGTAGAGTACTAAACTGTGATTGTTGGGAGAATTCAGAGTTTTAAGCAAACAGGTTCCCTTGAAGCCATGCTTCCCTTGGGAATTGTCCCCTGAGGCTGCCCTCACCCTGCATGTCTGCATAGCTGGCAATGAAGTGCATGAGACCAGAAGATGTATCGGTACTGTACATCACCCAAGCCCAGGAAATGGAGAAGCAGGGCAAATACCGAGAGGCTGAAAGGTGAGCTGTGGCCCCAGTGGAGGTGAGAGAAAGATGTGGCTTGAGGGGCTCGGTGCCTATGGCTCAAGTGGTTAAGGCGCCGGCCACATACACCTAAGATGGCAGGTTCGAATCCAGCCCGGACCCACCAAACAACAATAACGGCTGCAACCAAAAAATAGCCGGGCATTGTGGTGGGCGCCTGTGGTCCCAGCTACTTGGGAGGCTGGGGCAGGAGACTCACTTGAGCCCAGGAGTTGGAGGTTGCTGTGAGCTGTGAAGCCACAGCACTCTACCCAGGGGAATAGCTTGAGGCTCTGTCTCAAAAAAAAAAAAAAGATGTGGCTTGAGGGCTGGAAAGGGGGGTGGAGTCTGAGGATGTGTACCATCTGCCTAGAAGGCAGTGACAGCAGGGATCTGGGTCTAGGAGACCCCAGGTATATCTCCTATTCCTAGACTATATGTGACAGTAGAAGAGCCTGACCTTGCCATCACTATGTTCAAAAAGCACAAGTTGTATGATGATATGATCCGCCTGGTAGGGAAGCACCACCCAGATCTACTCAGTGACACCCATCTACATCTGGGCAAGGTAAGCCCCTTTCCTGACCCTGCCCATATCTTCCCCAACCAGGCTCCTTCTCTCTGTCTCTCCATCCTGACCCACCTTCCTGCAGGAGCTAGAGGCTGAAGGCCGGCTCCAGGAAGCTGAGTATCACTACCTTGAGGCCCAGGAATGGAAGGCAACAGTGAACATGTACTGTTCCAGTGGACTTTGGGAAGATGCCTACCGGGTAAGGAGTTCAGGACGTGCTGAGGGGATCATCTGTCTCTCTTTCCTACTTTCAAGTGACTAATTCTAAACTGGCCATAGCATCTTTGAAAATGTAATGAAGAGCAGAGTGTCTTTTGCCAGAAACATGTTGAAATCAATATACACAAAATTTTACTTATAATTTTAAGGGTTTGGCCCTAAGCACGTCAATCTAAGTTAAGACTGAAAACACTGAAATTTAGCCCTCTTCCAGTTCATTTAGAACATTTTCTTTTTTTTTTTTTTTTTTGAGACGGAGCCTCAAGCTGTCCCCCTGGGCGGAGTGCCATGGCATCACAGCTCACAGCAACCTCCAACTCCTGGGCTCAAGCAAGTCTCCTGCCTCAGCCTCCCAAGTAGCTGGGACCACAGGCGCCCGCCACAACGCCCAGCCATTTTTTTTTTTGGCTGCAGCCATCATTGTTGTTTGGCGGGCCCGGGCTGGGGATTTGAACCCACCACCTTAGGTGTATGTAGATGGCGCCTTAGTCGATTGAGCCACAGGCGCCAAGCCAGAACATTTTCTTGATCCTTGTCAAAGATGACGTTGGGCGGTCTGAGATTAGAAAGGAGCAACTCTGCACTAGAAGATGTTGAGTGACTTTGTTTTATAGGTGGCCAAGGCTCATGGAGGAGCTAATGCCCACAAACATGTGGCCTGTCTGTGGGCCAAGAGCCTGGGAGGAGAGGCTGCAGTCAGACTGCTTAACAAGCTAGGACTCCTGGAAGCTGCAATTGACCATGCTGCTGACAACTGGTGAGACCCTAAGCCTTTACTCTACTGGCCCCACCCCACCTAAGGACCCTATATAGAGAAAGAAAATTGATGTATAAGTAAAGGCAAGAATAAAGAAATGTGCAAAGAGATCCTTTGAAAGACATGGATAGAATGGCAAGAATAAATTACCAACGTTGCTCCTATTCCCTAGGGGCTCAGGTGTTTAATCTTTGGCTACTCTAAGGAGAAGAGTGGAGAGTGAACAATTTTTTTTCTTTTTTTTGAGACAAAGGCTCACTTTGTTGCCCTTGGTAGAGTGCTGTGGTGTCACAGCAACCTCAAACTCTTGGGCTTAAGCAATCCTCCTGCCTCAGCCTTCCTAGTAGCTGGGACTATGGGCACCTGCCACAATGCCCAGCTATTTTTTTGCTGTAGTTGTCATTGTTGTTTAGCTGGCCAGGCCAGGTTCTAACCTGCCAGCCTCAGGGTATGTAGCTGGCACCCTACCCACTGAGCTACAGACACCACCAAGGGAGTCAGCAATTTTTAAAGACACTACGACTGCATTAACCCAGTAACTTCTGGAACTGATGAGTAATGGAAATGTGATTCTATTAAATGCAAAATTAGATTTCATTTTTTCTTTTTCTTTCTTTTCTTTTCTTTTTTTAGACAGAGTCATTTTGTCACCCTTGGTAGAGAGCTGTGGCATCGCAACTTACAGTAAGCTCAAACTCTTGGGCTCAAGCAATTCTCTTGCCTCAGCCTCCCAAGTAGCTGGGACTACAGACACCCGCCACAACACCCAGCTATTTTTAAAGGTCTCACTCTGGCTCAGGCTGGTCTTAAACCTGTGAGCTCAGGCAATCCACCTGTGTAGGCCTCCCAAAGTGCTAGGATTACAGATGTGAGCCACCATGCCTGGCCTTAGATTTTCTTTTTTCATTTTTGGGGACAGAGGCTCACTCTATTTAGTATCCAGGCTGGAGTTCCATGGTCATGATGTCAGCCTAGTTCACAACACCTCACATTCCTGGACTAAAGTGATCCTCTTGACTCAGCCTTTGAAGTAGCTGAGACTTCATGCATCTGTGGCAAAGTCCAGCTAGTTTTTCTATTTTTAGTAGAGATGGGATCTTGCTCTTGCTCATGCTGGTCTTGAACTTTTGAGCTCAACCATCCACCTTTGCCTCCCAGAGTGCTTTTCTGTCACTTACTAGTTATTATCTTTAAATCTTTCCCTTTTTGCCCCTCAGTCCTTGCCCTTTCTCATTTTCCCATTCCTTCAGTTTCTCTTTTTTTCTTATAAAGTAAGTATTAAGTAGGCAAACTTTACTTACACCTTCCATTTCAGCTCCTTTGAATTTGCTTTTGAACTCTCTCGGCTGGCCCTCAAGCACAAAACCCCTGAGATTCATCTCAGATATGCCATGTACCTGGAGGATGAGGTATGAATGTGCTTTGGACCCCAACCACAGAGCCCTCCTGTTCTATCCCCTAGCACTGCTGCCACGTGTTCACCCTCCTGTTACTTGGCTGCCTGTGATGCTGATCTCATTCTTACCATGCATGGTTGCCTTTCTCTCTGTATAGGGTAAATTCGAAGAGGCTGAAACTGAATTCATCAGAGCCGGTAAACCCAAGGAAGCAGTCCTCATGTGAGTTATCTTATAAGTTCCATAGATTAATCCTATCCTCCCAGTCACTGGTCAGTGACATGCCTGTTTGTCTCCTGCTATTGAAGGCTCAGTTTTATATTCAGCCTTTCCTGTTTCCCTGTCTGAGGGCAGGTTTGTCCATAACCAGGACTGGGAGGCAGCTCAGCGTGTGGCGGAGGCCCACAATCCTGACAGTGTTGCTGAGGTGCTTGTGGGTCAGGCCCGGGAAGCCTTGGAAGAGAAGGACTTCCAAAAAGCAGAAGGGCTGCTGCTTCGGGCCCAGAAACCAGGCCTCGCCCTCAATTTTTATAAGGTGGGGCATTAGATTCAGTGCTATGAGGGGAGGTGAATGGGTATAAGAGCCCAGAGAAAGCCACACTGACCCTGGTACTGAGACAAATCAGGGAGATTACCACTGGGGAGGGGGAAGGACAGGAAAGAGGACAGAGAACTCAGGTTCAAGGACCCAGGAATCAGTGGGCTAGAGTGCCTGGGAGAAAACGAGCTCTGGTGGCTATCTCTGCTCTCTCCTGATAACCTGAAAATCTGAGCAGGAGGCTGGACTGTGGAGTGATGCTCTGCGGATCTGCAAGGACTATGTGCCTGGCCAGCTGGAGGCTCTGCAGGAAGAATACGAGCGGGAAGCTACCAAGAAGGGGGGCAGGTACGAAGCCTGAAGTCCAGGCAGTGTTGACAGGGTTGTTGGGGAGTGGGGTTCATGAAATATGCACAGGATTCCATTCTGTTCTTCCCCGTTCCTGGTCATGGGTACTCTCATATCCACAGGAGTATGGAGGGACTTGTGGAACAAGCTCGACAGTGGGAACAGGCTGGAGAGTACAGCCGTGCAGTCGACTGCTACCTCAAAGTGTGGGACTCTGGAAACAGCAGCCTAGTGGAGAAGTGTTGGATGAAGGTGAGGGTGTTGGCCAGACCGTCTGTGGCCTCCTTCCTCCAGGTCTCCATTCATACCCAGTTTTCCTTCTCAAACATACTTCTACTCCTGTGTCCTTTTGTTTTTAGTGAGATATCTATTAAGTGCCTGCTGGACGCTACAGCCAGAAGCTATAAAAGTTATAAAAGAATTATTAAGCCAGAGCCCTGATAGCCAGAGGTTAGGAGAAGTTAGGCCAACCATGGTTCAATTAATTAATACTGTATCTAAGTAAAGACTAAAGTGTATGACTTAGAGTTCATAGAGTGCCAAGATCTCTGTAGGCTAGAGGGGTCAGAAAGGCTCTGTGAAAAAGGAAGGAAGACTTGGACAGGAGTTGGAAGGGCAACTCCAAACCCAGGAACTAACCAGATGAAGGCTATGACAAAAGCATGGATGACTCCTCCTCTATCCAGCAGTTCCTAAAAAGAAGCCTTCAGCAGATAAAGCGAGCCCAGTATGTTTTGCTAATTTTGTTGCCCAGGCTGGATTGTAGTAGTATTATCATAGCTCACAGCAGCCTTAAATGCCTAGGCTCAAGCAGTCCTCCTACCCCAGCCTCCTGAGTAGCTAGGAACATAGATACTCACCATCATGACCAATTGATTTTTTAAATTTTTGTGGCTGGGTACAGTGGTTCATGCCTATAATCCTGGCACTCTGGGAGGCCAAGGTGGGCAGATTGCCTGAGCTCTGGAGTTTAAGACCAGCCTGAGCAAGAGTGAGACCCTATCTCTGCTAAAAGTAGAAAATCTAGCTGGATGTTATGGAAGACACCTGTAGTCCCAGCTATTCAGGAGACAAAGTAAAGAGGATTGCTTGAGCCCAAGGGTTTGAGGTTGCTGTGAGCTATTGTGCCACAGCACTCTACCCAAGACAACAGAGTGAGACTCTGCATCAAAAAAATAAAATAAAATTTTTGTAAGGATAGGGTCTTACTACATTGCCTAGTCTCAAACTCTGGCTTCTCCTGGTCCTGCCACTTCAGCCTCCCAAAGTGCTGAGATTATAGGCAAGAGATACCAAGCTCAACCTGTTTCACTAATTCTGACATTCTGTATTAGAGAAATAGAACCAAAAGGATATATATATATAGTCACACACCACATAATGATGTTTTTGTCAGTGACTGTATATACAACAGTGGTTCCACAAGATTAAATATATTTCTACTGCACCTTTTCTTTCTTTTTTTTTTTTTTTGAGACAGTCTTAAGCTGTCACTCTAGGTAGAGTGCTGTGGCCTCATAGCTCACAGCAACCTCCAACTCTTGGGCTCAAGCAATCCTCTTGCCTCAGTTTTTCTATTTTTTCTTAAACAGAGCCTAAAGCTATGGCCCTGGGAAGAGTATCGTGGCATTACAGCTCACAGCAACCTCCAACTCCTGGGCTCAAGCGATTCTCCTGCCTTAGTTTCCCAAGTGGCTGGGACTACAGGCCCCTGCCACAACACCCAGCTATTTTTTGGTTGCAGCATCATTGTTGTTGGCGACGGGGCTGGATTCGAACCCACCAGCTCAGGTGTATGTGGCTGGTGCCTTAGCCGCTTGAGCCACAGGTGCCAAGCCGAGTTTTTCTATTTTTAGTAGAGATGGGGTCTTGCTTTTTACTCAGGCTGGTCTTGAACCCGTGAGCTCCACCAATCCACCCACCTCGGCCTCCCAGAGTACTAGTATTACAGCAGTGAGACACCATGCCCGGCCTCTACTGCCTTTTCTATGTTCAGATACACCAATACTTACTGTGCTACAGTATTCAGTACAGTAACCTGCTGTTCAGGTTTGTAGCCTAGGAGCAATGGGCTATACCATACACCCTCGGTGTGCTTTTAGGGTCGAGTAAGTGTACTCTGTGATGTTCACACAGTTATGAAATTGCCTAACAGCAAATTTCTCAGAATGTATTCCCATCAGTAGGTGACAGATTGACTCTATACGTATGTATGTGTGTGTATGTAGAAAGTTAGTAGAAAGGAATTAGCTCATGCAATTATAGAGACAGGCAATTTCCCAGATCTGCCCAGTGAGTTAGAAAACTTTGAAACCTGGAATTAATGGTGTGAAGTTCCTGTGTGAAGGCCAGCCAGCTTCAGACCCAGGAAGAGCTAATGTTTCAGTTAGAGTTTCTGAAGGCAGAAAAAAGCCAATGTCCCAGTTTGAAGGCAAGTAGGCAGGAAGAATTCTCTCTCACTTGGGGAAGGGTCAGCCTTTTTTATTCTATTCAGGCCTTCAACTCATTGGAGGAGGCCTGTCTACATTAGAGAGGACAGTCTGCCTTACTCAATCTACCGATTTAAATTATTATTATTGGCTCAGTGCCTGTGGCTCAAGTGGCTAAGGCACCAGCCACATACACCTAAGGTGGTGGGTTCGAATCCAGCCTGGGCCTGCCAAACAACAATGACGGCTGCAACCAAAAAATAGTTAGGCATTGTGGCAGGAGCCTGTGGTCCCAGCTACTTGGGAGGCTGAGGCAGGAGACTCACTTGAGCCCAGGGGTTGGAGGTTGCTGTGAGCTGTGATGCCATGGCACTCTACCCAGGGGGGACAGCTTGAGGCTCTGTCTCAAAAAAATATATTTTATTATTATTATTATTTTTTGTAGAGACAGAGTCTCACTTTGTCGCCCTTAGTGGAGTGTGGCGTGACAGCTCACAGCAACCTCCAGCTCTTGAGCTTAGGCAATTTTCTTGCCTCAGTCTCCTGAGTAGCTGGGACTACAGGCACCTGCCAGAATGCCCAGCTATTTTTTTATTGCAGTTTGGCTGAGGCCAGGTTTGAACCTGCCACCCTCAGTATATGGGGCCAGTGCCCTACCCATTGAGCCACAAGTGCTGCCTAATTTAAATTTTTTTTTTTTTTTGAGAGTCTTGTTCTGTCTCCCCAGGTAGAGTGCAGTGGCATCATCATAGCTAACTACAACCTCAAACTCCTGGGCTCCAGCAATACTCCTGCCTCAGCCTCCCACAAAGCTGAGACTACAAGCATACATAATAACACCCAGCTAACTTTTCTATTTTTAGTGGAGACAGGGTCTTGCTCTTGCTCAGGCTGGTCTCAGACTTCTGAGCTCAAGGAATCTTCCTTTCTTAGCCTCCCAGAGAGCTAGAATTACAGGTGTGAACCACTCCACCTAGCCTTAAATGTCATCCAAAACCTACAGAAACACAGGGAGGCTGGGCGCAGTGGCTCACACTTGTAATCCTAGCACTCTGGGAGGCCAAGGCAGGTGGATAGTTTGAACTCATGACCAGCTTGAGCAAAAATGAGACCCCATCTCTACTAAAAATAAAAACAACTGAGGCAGTAGGATCGCTTGAGTCTAGGAGTTTAAGGTTGCTGTAAGCTGTGATGCCACAGCATTCTACCAAGGGCGACATAGTAAGACTCTGTCTCAAAAAAAAGAAAAAAGAAAAAATGCTTGGGTTTGTAGAATTTCTGAATTTTAGGGGTTGAAAGTTATCAAGACCATTAGACCAGTGGTTCTCAACCTTTCTAATGCCTCGGCCCATTAATACAGTTCCTGTGGGTTGCAACCCACAGGTTGAGAACCGCTGATCTAGACTGTTACTATTTACTAGAAATATAATGCAAGCCACACATGGAATTTAAATTTTCTAGTAACCATGTTTTTTTATATATGTTTTCTTGTTGTTTAAAAAAGGAAAAAGGGGGCTTAGCACTTGTAGCTCAAAGGCTAGGGCACCAGCCACATACACCTGGGCTGGTGATTTTGAACCCAGCCCAGGCCTGCCAAACAACAATGACAACTATATCAAAAAAATAGCCGGGCATTGTGGCAGTGCCTATAGTCCCAGGGAGTCCTTGGGAGACTGAGGCAAGAGAATCACTTAAGCCCGAGAATTTGAGGTTGCTGTGAGCTGTGACACCAAAGCACTCTACCAAGGGCAACAAAGAGAACCTCTGTCTCAAAAATAAATAAATAGAAAGAAAGAAAAGCTGAGGCAAGAGGATTGTTTGAACCCAGGAGTTGGAGGTTGCTGTGAGCTATGACGCTACAGCACTTTACTCAAAAAAATAAATAAAATAAATAAAAGGAAAAAGAAACAGATGAAAATAATTGTATTTATTTAACCCAGTATGTCTAAAATGTTGTCATTTCTTGATATGCTCATATATTACTGAGATTTTTCATTTTTTTTTTTTTTGTACTGTCTTTGAAATCTAGTGTGTATGGATGAAGAAGCTGGGCTCATAAAAGCCCAAATAGTTGTAGAATGTCTTGGACTTTTTATTTTTATTTATTTATTTATTTATTTATTTATTTTGAGACAGAGTCTCACTCTGTCGCCCTTGGTAGAGTGCAGTGGCGTTACATCTCACAGCAACCTCCAACTCTTCGGCCTAAGCGATTCTCTTGCCTCAGCCTCCCAAGTACCCAGGGCTATAGGTGCCTGCCACAATGCTCAGCTATTATTTGTTGCAGCTATCATTATTGTCTAGCTGGCCCAGGCCAGGTTCATCCCCACCACTCTCAGTGTATGTGACTGGCACCATAACTACTATGCTATGGGTGCCTAGCTAAACTTTTCATTTTAGAAGTTCTTTTTCTGTATTATGCTACCGAGATTCTACTGTAACAAAGAACTTGAAAGACAAATTTGTCAAAGGTGGCAGGACAAAATGCAGTGACCTAACATAGCAAAGAAGGTGTCTGAAGAGTTATAGTGTGCTGAGAGGAACAGATAGGTCACTGATGGTCTTTTAAAGGATTGTGGATCATGAGCCAGGCTTTCCCCAGGAGTGTAGAAGGTGAAGGAGAGCACAAGAAAGTTAGTGTCTTAGAAGGGAAAATGTATGAAATGGGTCAGGCTTAAAACCCCTAGTGGTGTTTGTCTCTCCTACCCATTCCCGTCTTTTCTTCACCCATGAAGGCAGCTGAGCTCGCTATCAAGTTTCTGCCTCCCCAACGCAGTCTGGAAGTAGTTCGGGCCGTAGGACCTCAGTTGATTGGAATTGGAAAGCACAGTGCAGTAAGTAGAGTGCTGGGACTGAACAGAAATAAATCCATAGAGGTGGGTGCAATGGAGACATCTATCCAGAAAGGTGTGTGAGGTGGGCAGGGAGTTCTGGGAAAATGGAGGCTTACAAAACTGGGAGCTGAGGGGAAAGGTGGTCTCCACTCTGATTTCCCATCATGCAGGCTGCAGAGCTTTATCTGAACCTGGACCTTGTCAAGGAAGCAATCGATGCTTTCATTGAGGGTGAGGAGTGGAACAAAGCCAAGCGTGTGGCCAAGGAGTTAGATCCTCGGTAAACTCATGATCCCTTCTCACTGGGAAATGCTCTTTTACTTCCTTTTGTGAAGACTGAGAGAAAGTGCTTATGGGGAGGGTATGACATCTTGTGACTGTGAAGGCCGAGCTCTCTGTACATCTAACAGGTATGAAGACTATGTGGACCAGCATTATAAAGAGTTCCTCAAGAACCAGGGCAAAGTGGACTCGGTGAGACTTCTAGAGTTAACCCGGGTAGAATGCTGGGAGAGGCCCAAGAGATTCTCTTTCTCTTCTCTCCCTCGTGTCATCTCTGTCCTCACGTACCTGTCTTTTCCATTGACCCACAGCTGGTGGGTGTGGATGTGGTAGCCGCTTTGGACCTGTATGTGGAGCAGGGCCAGTGGGACAAGTGCATTGAAACTGCTACCAAGCAGGTACTGCTCTTCTTTCTACTCGCAGCTCTTTACATTTTTTCTTGATTTCCCCCACCTGCCTCAGTGTTGCACCTGTCTTACCTCCAACAAAGCCCAAACCCCAAAGATCCCTATCAGACAAACATCAGAGAGCTTAGCCTTCGTACTCTAAACTTGAGGTCAGAGGTTTGCACATGCCCTCTGACTCCTAAACAAATCCATAGCCTCAAGTCATCACCCTGTACTCACTGTTTGGTCCTGCTGATCCCAGCCTTACCCATGCTTTCCCCCTACCCTTGGACAGAACTACAAGATTCTGCACAAGTATGTGGCTTTGTATGCAACTCACCTGATCCGGGAGGGTGGCTTTGCCCAGGCACTGGCCCTGTATGTGCAACATGGAGCCCCTGCTAACCCACAGGTACCAGTCTTCTCCTTGGGGTGAATGATTCCACAAGAAAATTCTTTCTTTCTCCTCAAGAAACATCTTTCCCCTCAGGAACTATCTTCTCAAAAGATTCTATCTTTAATGAACATCATCATGCCCAGAGTCCCCATTCAGTCTCTTGAGAAATGTACGTCCTTTCTGGAGAATTCCCTTTGTAAGAAACACACGAGGTGCTCCCCATCCTCTTAGCTAATACACTGGGACCTGTCATTCAGCAGTGAGTCCTGCACACAGCTCTAGGGCCTTTATTAACTTCCTCCAGAGTGGCTCGGCACCTATGGCTCAAGTGGCTAAGGCGCCAGCCACATATACCTAAGGTGGCAGGTTTGAATCAGCCCAGGCTGCCAAAACAACAATGACGGCTGCAACCAAAAAAGAGTCAGGTGTTGTGGTGGGCGCCTGTGGTCTCGGAGGCTGAGGCAGGAGACTCACTTGAGCCCAAGAGTTGGAGGTTGCTGTGAGCTGTGATGGCACTGCACTCTACCCAGGGGGACAGCTTGAGGCTCTGTCTCAAAAAAAAAAAAAAAAAAAAAAAACTTCCTCCAGAAAATAATCCTGCTGCCCTACCTGCGAATCACAGCTGTCTGAGATCCTAGCCTCATTAACATTGTGATTCTGCATTCACATTTGTACACTTGCCCACACACACAGAATATCAGCTAATAAGAAATAATTGTCTTACTCCTTTGTCTTCCCTAAAAAGTCAACATTTTCTCCATCACTGTCCTCTAGCTCCTCCCTTTGACCCCATTACTTCTGACTTTGTCTTCTAGTTATATCCTCACTCAGATACTCTCTCCCCTCTGCCCTAGAACTTCAATATCTACAAAAGGATCTTTGCTGACATGGTGAGCTCCCCCGGGACCAACAATGCTGAGGCCTATCATAGCTGGGCTGATCTTCGAGATGTCCTCTTCAACCTGGTGAGGAAGTTGAGTCAACAACAGAGTGAAAGGGCTACTTTGCCTTTCTTTGTCCTGGTTTCTTATTTCACCTAAACCTTTGTCTTCAGATGTATTTTACCTTCCTCTGTCCAAGTGGTCCTCAGTGACCACTCACTCTATGGCCATGGCACTCCTCTGAGCCCTGAGCCAGGCTTTGCTGTCTTCCTTCTCTAGTGTGAAAACCTGGTGAAGTCCAGTGAGGCAAACTCTCCAGCCCATGAGGAGTTTGAGACAATGCTGCTGATAGCTCATTACTATGCCACTCGCTCCGCAGCCCAGAGCATCAAACAACTGGTGAGATGAGAAGGGTGGAGAAGCCCCCAGTCACACAGATGCGTCTGCAGATGCATGAAGCCAGATGCATTCAAGTTCTGCATTCTCAGTCTTGGGCTCTTGAACCTCCCCACTTCTCTTTTAGCTTCTCTTCTGTTCAAATATTTAACCCTTGCTCAGATGGTTTTCTTCTTATAGTGCTTTAACCTTCTTATAGCTTTGTGCCCATACAGCTCCAGCCTCATTATGTTTAAATATTAAAATCCCAGTTTCTTTATTCACCTCTTATACACATACCTTTGGCTTTTTTGTGATTGTTTACTGTGTATTTATTTTATGTTCTTGGATGGTAGAATTCTAGAAGTGGGAAGAACCTTAGCAAGAATCTAGGCACAGGACTCTTGTGCAGATGAAAAAAAAAACTAAGACCCAGAATGGCTTGAGATCCAGAGCAGTTTAATGATTGTTGGTTTTCTAGTTCTGTGGCTGCCTTAGTTCAAGACTCATTGGTCTGGTAGCCAGTCACTATAATACCATGATCATAATGCTTTAATCCATAGGAAACTGTGGCTGCCAAGCTTTCTGTGTCTCTCTTGCGTCACACCCAGCTACTACCTGCAGACAAGGCCTTCTATGAAGCAGGCATTGCTGCCAAAGTAAGCTGGGACAAGAAATGGTGGGGCTGAAGAGAGGAAATCAAAGGCTGGAATATAGGGAATATCCCTTCTGTTCAGGTGGGGAAAAGCTGAGCATGGGGCTGATGTTATGGAGGAAATAGGCCTCCTGTATATTGCTGGATCTTCCTCCCTGCATATCAAAGATCCAAGCCCAGCTTGTTTTCAACTTTTCTGTACTGCAGGCAGTTGGCTGGGAAAATATGGCATTCATCTTCCTCAATCGCTTTTTGGATCTGACTGATGTGAGTAGGGAAGCTGTATCTAGAGGTTGGAAGGTTTTGCCTGTCATGAGCTGTGCTTATCTCAAAGATATCCAATGTATTACAGGCAATTGAAGAAGGGACTCTGGATGCCCTTGATCACTCTGATTTTCAGGATACAGACATTCCCTTTGAGGTCCCACTCCCAGCCAAGCAGCATGTACCGGTAAGAGCTCAGGGTTGGAAAAGATGAAGGCCTCACTAGTGAGTGCCATTTTGGGAAGGACTTCAGCCCTCACTGTTCCTTCAGTAAAAGCATAAGCAGAGTAGAAACATAAGGCTGTGACTGTATCCCCTAGTCCAAGAGGATCATTTATGGCTGAAAGCTGGTATATAGGATGAGGGTTTAGCACATCTCCTCCTTGCTACCTCCACCTGCTCTGTGTGAAACTGCTGCTGTCTGTTTTTTAGGAAGCTCAGAGAGAAGAAGTTCGAGACTGGGTGCTCACAGTCTCAATGGACCAGCGGCTGGAGCAGGTTCTGCCTCGTGATGAACGTGGTGCCTATGAGGCCTCCTTGGTGGCAGCAAGCACTGGAGTCAGGGCCCTGCCCTGTCTCATTACAGGTGCAAACCCCATATCCTGTGTGGTAGGTAGGAAGAAGTAGGATCACTAAGCTTTTTATTACTACAGTTCAGTAAGGGGTGCAAAAGACAAGACAATGCTACTTTCTAACTCCAAGTTACTCTATTTTTCCCTTCTCAATCTCCCTCAAATCCTAGTTCATCTTTTTTTCTTGCACCCACAGGATACCCCATTTTGAGGAACAAAATTGAATTTAAGCGGCCAGGGAAAGCTGCCAACAAGGATAACTGGAATAAATTCCTTATGGCCATCAAGGTTAGAGAGGGGAACCTGAAGAATGAGGGCAGAGAGAACAGCACTAGAAAAAAGACCACTAGAAGTGTGGGTGGGATTATTAAGAAGGCATTGAAGATCCTAAACCCTGCTCCCTGTAACACTATCATGGAGCTGATTTGGGTTTTGTTTTGTTTTGTTTTTGAGACAGTCTCACTATGTCGCCCTTGGTAGAGTGCCATGACATCACAGCTCACAGCAACCTCAAACTCTGGGGCTTAAGTGATTCTCTTGCCTCAGCCTCCCAGGTAGCTGGGACTTACAGGTGCCCACCACAACGCCAGGCTATTTTTTGTTGCAGTTGTCATTGTCATTTAGCTGGCCTGGGCTGGGTTCAAACCCAGCTCCCTTGGTGTATGTGGCTGGCGCTGTAACCACTGTGGTATGGGTGCTGAGCCTGAGACAAAGTCTTATTCTTTCGCTCTGGGTAGCATGCTGTGTCCCATAGCTCACAGCAACCTCAAACTCTTGGGCTCAGCCTCCTAAGTAGCCCCACTATTTTTTTTCTAGTAGAGATGGGGTCTCGCTGTTGCTCAGGCTGGTGTCAAACTCCTGAGCTCAGGCAATTCACCCACCTCAGTCTCCTAGAGTGCTAGGATTATAAGCATGACCCACCATGTCCAGCCTCTAGTTTTCTTTGAATCAGGAATGTTTTCTCAGCACTAATGAGTTCTTGTCATATTCCTTCCATTTGCTCATAGACTTCCCACAGCCCAGTGTGCCAGGATGTGCTGAAATTCATCAGTCAGTGGTGTGGAGGACTCCCCAGCACCAGCTTTTCTTTTCAGTAAATGGTGGAGCTTAGGAGGAGCCCCTTTAATGAGGACCTCTCAATAAAGTTTTATAAATAATTGAGACCACTGTGTTCTCTTGTTAGAGTTAGCCCCAATACTGGCACAGTGCCCTTTTCTACCCCAAAATAATCATAAATCTTAATCAAGAAGAAGAAAAGAAAACTTTTATTGCAGTTGTTTATATCATCCCAATGTCAGTGCCCCTTGCTTCATGAAAAGCCTTGTGGACACAGCTGTGGAACAGCACCTGCTTGATAGAGGGAGAACCATCTGGGGTCAGAAGAGACGCAGCATA
>CAUYQV010168559.1:0-19346 GCA_963574575.1 Galagoides demidoff
GCCTGTGGTCCCAGCTACTTGGGAGGCGGAGGCAGGAGACTCGCTTGAGCCCAGGAGTTGGAGGTTGCTATGAGCTGTGATGCCATGGCACTCTACCCAGGGGGATAGCTTAAGGCTCCGTCTCAAAAAAAAAAAAAAAAAGAACAGAAGAAAAAATAAGTTATATTTCATCAAAATTAATAACTTCTGTACATCAGAGGACATCATCAGGAAAATGAATGATTACCTACAGAATGGAACAAAATACAAATATGTTCTACAGATGACAAGGGACTTGTAGTCAGAATACATAAATAACTCTTTCAACTCAAAAATGAAGCAATGACCCCATTAAAAATCGATAAATTCATTATAGTTTCCTGATCCAACAAAAAATACCTTAGAATTTTTTCACTCCAAATATTCGGGGGAGGGGCAAGATGGCTGACAGGTTCCAGCCTCCAACAGAAGCTCCCATCCAGAGGGAAGGATAAAGTCCAGAAAATACCCAACAAAGTTGAAGACTAGAAGCCCAGCTGAGACAGAAGAGTGATATCTTCAGGACACTTCAGCTGAGGCAAGTTGCGACTCCTAGAAAGCAATCTACAGGTACATAATACATCCCAAAGGAAGGGTGTCCATCCACTCCCCCAAGAAAGTTGTGTTTTTCTCTTTGTTTTCTTTTCACCTGCTCCTGTGAGTTTCCTACAGGTGAAAGGTGAACTGAGGACTTATTGTCTCACCCCAAGTGTGAGAGCTACAATAAGTGGGGTCTACTCCCTTAGAGGGACACTGCCGAGACTCTAAACACTCTCTTGTCAGGCAGAAAAACAAGCTAATCTTTCACTGCCATTTTGAATTCCCAATTCACCCTTCCCCCCTTGCCTGAAGAGACAGTGATAGGAGGTCCAATAGCAGCATCCCCCAACCCCTGCAGGACCAAGCGCCCTGTCCCAGAGAACTGCTTGAGCTGTGCATCCTCTGCATGGCTGCTGGTGCTCCGCCGCCACTCCTGGGCATGAAAACTAGGCATCCCAAGGACTGAATGACCCATTTGTTCCCAGGACCCCAGGCCTGGTGGCCTAAGAACTGCAAGAGGACAGTCAGGTGAGAGGGAACCACACTGGAGTGGCGGTACCCAGAGGCAAAGAGCAGCAGCTGCAGCGGCAGCTAGAACAATAAGGCTCACACCCCTGAGGCTTTTCTGGACAGACACACCCTATCTCTCTGGGCAACCGAAGGAAGCCGGCATCTTCTCCAGTGGCAGCCACTGGCTGAATGGTTTTGGGACAATCTTCAAATGGTGCAAATTCAACATGGGGAAGAACCAGGGGGAAAACTCTGGTAACCTGAAAAACCAGAGTAGATCAACTCCCCCAGGGAAGGATGGGGCAGTTGCAATTAAAGATCCCATCCATAAACAGATGGCTCAGATGACAGAAATCAATTTCAGAATCTGGATAGCAAATAAGATTAACAGAATGGAGGAAAGGAAGGAATTAGAATTTTAAGAAATTATTCAAAAGATGTCTCAAGAATTCAACGATTTCAAAGATAAAATGACCAAAGCTTTGAAACATTGAGGCAAGAGTTTGCAGCCCTCAAAGACTTGAAAAATATGGTAGAATCAGTTGGTAATAGAATGTAACAGACAGAAGAAAGGATCTCTGACATTGAAGACAAAGCTTTTGAACAATCCCAAGCACTCAAAGATGAAGAGAAATAGAGAGCAAAAATGGATGTTTCTCTCAGAGAACTTTGGGATAATTTGAAGAAAATTAATATTCGCCTTATAGAAATCCCTGAAAGCAACAAAGTTGCTTCCCAAAACACAGAGGCTTTCTTCATGAAATTATGAAAGAGAACTTTCCAGACATGCCAAGAGATTCTGAAATTCAGATAGCAGATAATTGCAGAACCCCAGCATGGCTCAACCTGAATAAGACATCCCCCAGGCACATCATAATTAACTTCACTAAAGCTAATATCAAAGAGAAAATTCTCAAAGCAGCTAGACATAAGAAAACCATAACCTACAAGGGGAAGAATATTAGAATGACTGCAGATCTCTCTGCTGAAACTATTCAGGCTAGAAGAGGGTGGTCATTGACTTTTAATCTCCTAAAACAAAACAACTTTCAACCCAGGATCTTGTATCCAGCTAAACTGAGTTTCATTTATGATGGAGAAATTAAATACTTCAATGACATTCATATGTTAAAGAAATTTGCCATAACTAAACCAGCCCTCCAGGATATTTTCAGACCTATCCTCCATAATGACCAGCACAATCTTCCACCACATAAGTAAACTCACACAGAAAATTTTGATCAAATTTCAACTTCCAAGTGGAAAAAGGATTAAAGATGTCCACTAGACTTTTGAAAAACTTGATACCCAAAATTTTACCAGGCTTATCAATATTATCAATCAATGTGAATGGCTTAAATTGTCATCTAAAGAGACACAGGCTAGCTGACTGAATACAAAAACTCAGGTCAGATATCTGCTGCATACAAGAATCTCATCTGACCTTAAGACACAAACAAAGACTCAGGGTGAAGGGATGGTCATCTATATTCTAAGCAAATGGAAAGCAGACAAAAGCAGGTGTTGCAATTTTGTTCGCAGATACAATAGGCTGTAAACCAACAAAAGGTAAGTGAAGATAAGGATGGTCCCTTTATATTTGTTAAGGGTAATACTCAATACAATAAGATTTCAATTATCAATATTTATGCACCCAACTAGAATGCACTTCAATTAATAAGAGATACTCTAATAGGCATGAGCAACTTGATTTCTCCCAGTTCCATCATAGCCAAAGATTTTAATACTCCACTGGCAGTGTTGGATAGATCTTCCAACAAGAAGCTTAGCAAAGAAATTTTAGATTTAAACTTAACTATTCAGCATTTGGATTTAATGGACATATATAGAACATTTCATCCTAACAAAATTGAATACACATTTTTCTCATCAGCCCACACAACATACTCCAAAATTGACCACATCTATGGTCAGAAGTCTAAACTCAGTAAATTTAAAAAAATAGAAATTATTCCATTCATCTTCTCAGACCATCATGGAATAAAAGTGAAATTACTAACAGGAATCTGCATACTCATACAAAAACATGGAAACTAAATAATCTTATACTGAATGACAGGTGGGTCAGAGACAAGATCAAGAAGGAAATTACAAAAATTTTGGAACAGAACGACAGGAAGACATGAGCTACCAGAACCTCTGGGATATCACAAAGGCAGTCCTAAGAGGGACATTTATAGCACTCCAAGCCTTCCTCAAGAAAACAGAAAGAGAGGAAGCTAACAACTTAATGGAAAATCTCAAGCAACTGGAAAAGGAAGAACACTCTAATCCTAAACCCAGCATAAGAAAATAAATAAACAAAATTAGGGAAGAATTAAATGAAATTGAAAACAAAAGGATTATACAACAGATCAATAAATCAAAACGTTGTTTTTTTTGAAAAGGTCAATAAGATATATAAACCTTTGGCCAACCTAACAAAGAAAAAAAGAGTAAAATCTCTAATTTCATCAATCAGAAATGGTAAAGACAAAATAACAGACCCCTCAGAAAGTCAATAAATCCATAAAAAAAATTATAAGAAACTTTATTCTCAGAAATATGAAAATCTGAAGGATATCAACCAATATTTGGAACCAGGCAAGGTTACCCATTGTCTCCACTGCTCTTTAACATTGTAATGGAAGTTTTAGCCATTGCAATTAGAGAAGAAAAGATGATCAAGGGTATCCATATAGGATCAGAAGAGATTTAACATTCACTCTTCATAGATGATTGTATACCTGGAAAATACCAGGGATTCTACTACAAAACTCTTAGAAGTGATCAAGGAAAACAGCAGCGTCTCAGGTTATAATATCAACACTCATAAATTGGTAGCCTTTGACAACAGTCAAGCTGAAAAAATAGTCAAGAACTCTATTCCATTCATAGTAGTGCCAAAGAAGATGAAACATTTAGGAGTTTACTTAACTAAGGACATGAAAGACCTCTATAAAGAGAACTATGATACTCTAAGAAAAGAAATAGGTGAAAATGTTAACAAATGAAAAAACATACCATGCTCATGACTGGGAAGAATTAACATTGTTAAAATGTCCATACTACCCAGAGCAATATATGATTTTAGTCAATCCTCATTAACGTTCCATTGTCATACTTTAAAGATCTTCAAAAAATAATACTTCATTTTATGTGGAATCAGGAAAAAACTCAAATAGCCAAGACATTACTCAGAAATAAAAATAAAGCAAGAGGAATCATGCTACCAGACATCAGACTATATTATAAATCCATAGTGATCAAAACAGCATAGGTTGACACAAAAACAGAGAGGTAGATGTATGGAACAGAAGAGAGAACCAAGAGACAAACCCAGCTACTTACTGATATATGATATTTGACAAGCCAATTAAAAACATCCAGTGGGGAAAAGATTCCCTATTTAACAAATGGTGATGGGCGAACTGGCTGGCAACCTGCAGAACACTGAAACTGGATCCATACTTTTCACCACTAACTAAGATTGACTCTCACTGGATTAAAGATTTAACCTTAAGACATGAAACTATAAAAATACTAGAAGAAAGTATAGGGAAAACACTTGAAGAAATCAGTCTGAGGGAAAATTTTATGAGGACGACCCCCAAGGCAATTGAAGCAACATCAAAAATACACTACTGGGATCTCATCAAACTAAAAAGCTTCTGAGCAGCCAAGAACACAGTAAGTAAAGCAAGTAGACAGACCTCAGAATGAGAGAAGATATTTGCTGGTTATGTCTCTGACAAAGGTCTAATAACCAGATTCCACAGAGAACTCAAACATATTAGCAAGAAGAGAACAAGTGATCCCATTTCAGGGTGGGCAAGGCATTTGAAGAGAAGCTTCTCTGAAGAAGACAGGTACATGGCCTACAGATATATGAAAAAATGCTCATTATCATTAATCATCAGAGAAATGCAAATCAAAACTACTTTGAGATATTATCTAACTCCAGTAAGACTAGCCCACATCACAAAAATCCCAAAACCAGAGATGTTGGTGTGGATGTGGAGAAAATGGAACACTTCCACACTGCTGGTGGGATTGGAAACTAATACGTTCCTTTTGGAAAGACATCTGGAGAACACTTAGAGAACTAAAAACAGACCTGCCATTTAATCCTATAATTCCTCTCTTAGGTATATATCCAGAAGACCAAAAATCACATTACAACAAAGACATTTGTATCAGAATGTTCATTGCAGCCTAATTCATAATTGCTAGGTCATGGAAGAAGCCCAAGAGCCCATCAATCCACAAATGGATCAATAAATTGTGGTATATGTACACCACGGAATACTATGCAGCCATAAAGAAAGATGGAGACTTTACCTCCTTCATGTTTACATGGATGGAGCTGGAAAATGTTCTTCTTAGCAAAGTATCTCATGAATGGAAGAAAAAGTAACCAATGTTCAGTCCCACTATGAAACTAATTTATAGCTTTCATAGGAAAGCTATAACCCAATTTTAGCCCAGGAATATGGGGAGAGGGAGGGGAGTGAAGGTGGGAGGGTGGGTGGAGGGAGACTGATTGGTAGGATCACACCTATGGTTCATCCTATAAGGGTACATGTGAATCTCTTTAAATGTAAAATATAAATGTTTTAACATAATAACTAAGAAAAAGATATGAAGGCTATGTTAACCTTTGGATGAAAGTATTTCAAATTGTATATTGAAACAGTACACTGTACCCCATGATAGTATTAATGTACACTACTATGATTTAACAAAAAAGAAAAGAAAAGAAAAGAAAGAAAATTGGTATAGGAGGGACATTTCTTAAACTGATAGGGGCCATCTACAGCAAACCATCAGCCAATATTGTATTGAATGGAGTTAAATTGAAATCATTTCCACTCAGATCAGGATCCAGGTAAGGTTGCCCATTGTCTCCACTGCTTTTGAACATTGTACTGTAAGTCTTAGCCATCTCAATTAGGGAAGAAAAGGCAATCAAGGATATCAATATAGGGTCAGAAGAGATCAAACTTTCACTCTTCACAGATGATATGATTGTACATCTGAAAAATACAAGGGATTCTATTACAAAACTCTTAGAAGTGATCAAGAAATATAGCAGCATTTCAGGCTACAAAATCAACACTCATAAATTGGTAGCCTTCATATATACCAACAATAGTCAAGCTGAAAAAACAGTCAGCTATTCCATTCACAGTATGCCAAAGAAGATGAAATATTTGGGAGTTTACCTGACAAAGGATGTAAAAGATCTCTATAAAGAGAACTATGAAACGCTAAGAAAAGAAATAGCTGAAAATGTTAACAAGTAGAAAAACATACCATGCTCACGGCTAGGAAGAATCAACATTACATTGTTAAAATGTCTGTTCTACCCAAAGGAATATATAATTTTGATTCAATCCCTATTAGAGCCTCACTGTCATACTTTAAAGATCTCAAAAAAATAATACTTTGGTTTATATGGAATCAGAAAAAACCTCGAATAGCCAAGACTCAGAAATAAAACACAGCAAGAGGAATCATGCTACCAGACCTCAGACTATACTATAAATCAATAGTGATCAAAACAGCATGGTACTGGTACAAAAACAGAGAGGTAGATGCATGGAACAGAATAAAGAACCAAGAAATGAACCCAGCTATTTACAGTTATATGATCTTTGACAAGCCAATTAAAAACATCCAGTGGGGAAAAGATTCCCTATTTAATAAATGGTGCTTGGTGAACTGGCTTGCAACCTGTAGGAGACTGAAACTGGATCCACACCTTTCACCATTAACTAAGATAGATTCTCACTGGATTAAAGATTTAAATTTAAGACATGAAGCTATAAAAATATTATAAGAAAGTGTAGGGAAAACACTTGAAGAAATTGGCCTGGGCAAAAATTTTATGAGGAGGACATAATGGGCAATTGAAGCAACATCAAAAATACACTACTGGGATCTCATCAAACTAAAAAGCTTCTGAACAGACAAGAACACAGTAAGTAAAGCAAGTAGATAACCCTCAGAATGGGAGAAGATTTTTGCAGGTTGTGTCTCTGACAAAGGTTTAATAACCAGTTTCCACAGAGAACTCAAGTGTATTAGCGAGAAAAGAACAAGTGATCCCATCTCAGGGTGAGCAAGGGACTTAAAGAGAAACTTCTCTGAAGAAGACAAGTGCATGGCCTACAGACATATGAAAAAATGCTCATTATCATTAATCATCAGAGAAATGCAAATTAAAACTACTTTGATATGTCGTCTAACTCCAGTAAGATTAGCCCACATCACAAAAATCCCAAAACCAGAGATGCCTGTGTGGATGTGGAGAAAGGGAAACAATTCTACACTGCTGGTGGGAATGCAAACGAATACGTCCCTTTTTGGAAAGATGTTTGGTGAACACTTATAGAACTAAAAGTAGACCTGCCATTTGATCCTGCAATTTCTCTACTAGGTATATATCCAGAAGACCAAAAAATCACATTACAATAAAGATATTTGTATCAGAATGTTTACTGCAGCCCAATTCACAATTGCTAGGTCATGGAAGAAGCCCAAAAGCCCATCAATCCATGAATGGATCAATAAATTGTGGTATATGTATACCATGGAATATTATGCAGCCTTAAAGAAAGATAATAACTTTACTTCCTTCATGTTTACATGAATGGAGCTGGAACATATTCTTCTTAGCAAAGTATCTCAAGAATGGAAGAAAAAATATCCAATGTACTCAGCCCTACTATGAAACTAATTTATAGCTTTCATATGAAAGTTATAGCCCAATTATAGTCCAAGAATATGGGGACGGGGAAGAGAGAGGGATTGGGAGGGGGGAGGCTGGGTGGAGGGGGATTGGTGGGACCACACCTATGGTCCATCTTACAAGGGTACATGTGAATCTTTCTAAATGTAGAATATAAATGTCTTTTTTTTTTAATATAAATGTCTTAACACAATAACTAGGAAAATGCCATGAAGGCTATGTTAACCAGTTTGGTGAAAATATCTCAAATTGTATATAGAACCAGCACACTGTACTCCATGACTGCATTAATGTACAGAGCTATGATTTAATTTAAAAAAAAAAAGAATTTGTCACTCCAATGCTCACAACAGAAAGAAAAGCTGAATAAACTAAAATTAACAAATCTTCTTAGCACCAGAGATTTGAGGGCACAGGGTAAACTATTAGTCAGAGAGACAGATGCTGACAGATTTAACCTACTAGAACCAAAGTTCAGGAATAGAGGCATGTTCATAGGGGAAAGCTTGAACTGTAATTGACAATTGCTAGAGGCACAGTGTGGACTAGCTTGATAGTTGAAAATTCTGGGGTGCTCAGTTTTGGAATTGCTACCTCACATTCATGAATTTTACTTCTAGGAGCCCAATCAGGTTCTCACTGTGAAAATCAGAGGGAAAAAACCCTCCAGTTTATGATAGAAGGAACAAAAAAGTAACCATTTGAAATACATCCAGATTATTACATTCTCTTCACAGAGGCCTGTGTTCAAGAGAAACTATGTTATCATAGCTTTACAAATTTTGGGTTTAACAGAGTTTACCAATTTGGAAGAAAAAAAAAAATCCACCTCTAGCCCCTTCTAGCTTTTACTGTGGGGGAAGGGGAATGCACAACTCAGACTTACTAAAGGACTAAGGCCTAACTGTGAAACTATAGAACACTTCCCATTTCCCCTTCCCCTTTTTCCATACCACTGCATCAATTAAGACCCTGTATAGTAACAGAGTATAATAAAATTATCAGATTTCAAACTATACTATATTAAACTATACTATAACCAAAAGAGCATGGTATTGACACAAAAATTGAGAAATAGACCAATGGAACAGAACATAAAACCCAGATATAAAACCATCCACAGACAGCCAACTGATCTTTGACAAAGCAGACAATATATACTAGTGGGGGAAAAAGCCAACAAATCAATAGACTTCTTGTTGATTATCCAAGAGAGGGGAACCAAATAAACTCAATCATAAATGAAAAGGGTTACATTACAACTCCATACTGCAGGAACACAAAACATCATCCATGAATGTTACATGAATCTCTATGTGCATAGTCTAGAGAATATAGAGGAAAGGAACAAGTTCCTAGAAACATATAACCACCCCAAAACTCAACCAAGAAGAAATAGAACTCCTGAACAGACTAATAATGAACAGCGAGGTGGAAACAGTAATAAAAACCTCTCAAAAAGGACAAAAACAAATCTGGACTAAATGGATTTACGGTCATATTCTATCAGACCTAGAAGAAGACCTTGTATCCCAAATACAGAAATTATTCCATACTAATGAGAAGGAGGGAATCATCCCCAACTCATTCTACAAAACCTGCATTGCCTCAATACCAAAGTCAGGAAAGGACACACAACAATAAAAAGAAAACTACAAACCAATATGCTTTATGAATATAGATGGGAAAATCCTCAACAATATACTAGCAAACTGAATTCAACAGCATATCAAAATAACAACAACAATAATAACAATAATAATAATGATAATAATCTGCCAGGATCAAGTGGGCTTCATTCCAGGGATGCAAGGAACTCTATAAAGAAAATTATGAAACACTAAGAAAGGAAATAGCAGAGGATATTAACAAACAGAAGAACAAACCATGCTCATGGCTGGGAATAATCAACATTGTTAAAATGTCTATACATCTCAAAGCAATCTACCAATTCATTGTCATCCCTATTAAAATACCAACATTGTACTTTCAAGACTTAGAAAAAATGATTCTGCATTTTGTATGGAACCAGAAAAAAGCCTGTATAGCTAAGGCAGTTCTTCATAATAAAAACAAAGCTGGGTGCATCAACATACCAGATTTTAGGCTATACTACAAAGCCATAGTGGTCAAGACAGCATGGTACTAGCACAAAAAGAGTCATAGACATTTGGAATTGAATAGAAAACCAGGAAATGAAACTAACATCTTACAACCACCTAATCTTTGATAAACCAAACAAGAACATACCTTGGGGGAAAGACTCCCTATTCAATAAATGATGCTAGGAGAACTGGATATCCACATGTAAAAGACCAAAACTAGACCCACACCCTTCTCCACTCACAAAAATTGATTTAAGATGGATAAAGGAGAGTGGCACCTGTGGCTCAGTGGGTAGGGTGCCGCCCCATATACCACGGGTGTCAGGGTATAAACCCGACCCTGGCCAAACTGTAACAAAAAATAGCTGGGCATTGTGGCAGATACCTGTAGTCACAGCTACTCGGGAGGCTAAGGCAAGAGAATCACTTAAGCCCAGGAGTTGGAGGTTGCTGTAACCTGTGATGCCACAGCATTCTACCAAGACTGATAAAGTGAGACTCTGTCTCACAAAAAAAAAAAAAAAAAAAAAAAACCCTTAGATAAAGGACTTAAATTTAAGGCAAGTAACAATAAAAATCTTCAAAGAAAGTGTAGGAAAAACACTGGAAGATATCGACCTTGGGAAAAACTTCATGAAGACTGCCTTGGCAATTGCAACAACAAGAAAAATAAATAAATGGGACTTAATTAAACTGAAAAGTTTCTGTACATCTAAGGAGACAACAACCAAAGCAAATAGACAACCTACACAATGGGAAAGGATATCTGTGTATTTTGAATCAGACAAAAGCTTGATAACTAGGATCTATAGAGAACTCAAATTAACCCACATGGAAAACGCCAACAATCTCATATACCAATGGGCAAGAGAGATGAATAGAATCTTCTCTAAAGAAGACAAACGAATGGTTAACAAACATGAAAAAATGCTCATCATCCCTAATTATAAGAGAAATGTAAATCAAACCACCCTGAGATATCATCTAACCCCAGCAAGAATGGCCCACCTCACAAAATCTCAAAACTATAGATGCTGGCATGGATGTGGAGAGAAGGGACTACTTTAACACTGCTGGTGGGACTGCAAACTAATACAACCTTTTTGGAAGAAAGTATGGAGAATCTTCAAAGAACTCAAGCTAGACATCCCATTTGATCCTGCAATCCCATTACTGGGCATCTACCCAGAAGGAAAAAATTTCTTTCATCCTAAGGACCCTTGCACTATACTTACAATCACCAAAAAGTGGAAATAGCCTAAATGCCCACCAACCCAGGAATGGATTAACAAGCTGTGGTGTATGTACACCATGGAATACTATTCAGCCATTTTAAAAAATGGAGACTTTACAGCTTTTTTATTAACCTGGATAGAAGTGGAACACATTACTCTTAGTAAAGCATCATGAGTATGGAGAAGCATGAATCCTATGTACTTCATTTTGATATGAAGACAATTAATGACATGGTGGGGGCATGGGGGAAGGGGAAAGCAGAGAGAGAAAGAAGGAGGGAGAGGTGAGGGAAAGGAAGAGTAGAGAGGGAAGAAGAGAGGGCTAGAGTCTTGGTGTATGACACACCTTTTGGGTGCAAGACACAATTGTAAGAGAGACTTTACCTAACAAACGCAATCAGTGTAACCTGGTTTCTTGTACCCTCAATGAATCCCCAACAATAAAAAAAAAAAAATAGGTCTAGGGCATGTTGGCTAACACCTATAATGGGAGGCTCAGGCAGGTTTATCTCCTGAGCTCAGTAGTTCAAGACTAGCCTGAGCAAGAACAAGACCCCTCTAAAAAATAGCTGGGCATTATGGTGGGTGCTTGTAGTCCCAGCTACTTGGGAGGCTGAGGCAAGAGAATTGCTTAAGCCCAAGAGTTGGAGGTTGCTGTGAGCTGTGACGCCACAGTACTCTACCAAGGATGACAAAGTGAGACTGTCTCAAAAAAAAATTTAGGTGTGCAGGATAACAAAATAGCCAATTAATTTGATCAGTTTAGAGAAACAGGTCATTTCTGTAGGAGGGGAGGAAATTGGCTGAGAAAAAGTCATCAAATTGATGTTACTAGTATTATGTTATGGCTAGAATTTTTATTTGCTTGCACTTATTTAAACATTTAAAAGCTTCAGTGAAAGTAATATTGCTATTGTATTTTTTAGTTTTTCCTTTTTTCAGAAGGAAAAACTAAGTAAGTAATCATGGACAAAAACAGCCCATTGGGAAGTGACAGACTTGTGAGCTCATGAACTAAGCCTGCACTTGGTCTACAACTTCTCTGTATTCAAGTCCCATGATTCACCCATGGAAATCATTGCCTTTTAAATTCATTGAATGACACCTCCAGATTAACTGTCAGGAAGCAATGAGGGAAGGGACTACATTTGTTTCTAACAATTAAGGTACTGTCCTTTCCATTACTGGCATGTCCACTTAGGGAATGTGTAAGAAATTATCTTCTCTAACTGCTGCTATCACTTGTAGTGTACATTATGCTGACTTTGAAGGGGTACCAGGCTTAAAGGGAAAGCACGTACAAATAAAGACATAAAGGTGCTCAAATAAAAAGAATCAAAATATATCCGAAGTGAAAGACAAAATGCTAAAGTCCTTCTTAAATTCAGTTTTCTGAACCAAGCAATAAAATAAAACAATGTAACCAAGCAAAAAGCTCACACAGCTGTGGGAAAAATCAGGGGCAAGAAATTGCTCCAAATCCATTGAAAATAAATAAATACATCGAGATATGAAAACACTGGCAAATGGACTTCCTTCACATATTTATCTTGACATTTAGAGGACATATGAGCTATGTTACCTTTTCGATACTATCATAACATTCTTCCATTCTTTGAATTCTGTTTTGTAAACCTCTACAAGCTTTTTTATACTTATGTAACCATTGTTTGTATTCTTTCTCAGTTAAATCTGTATAGGCAACACAGAGAGTCCTGAGACCTGCAAGAAAGAATGTAATGCAGCTTGGTCATGCAACCAGTGAGCAAGGAGAAGTGAAAATAAAACTCAAAAGCATTTTAGAATTCATAGAAATGTGAAGTTCTTCACAAGGCCCTATCCAAATTGGCTTCTACCTTCCCTGCTATCGTTTCCCTGCTTCCCTTTACTTATTAGGGCATCCCTGCTTGTCCTCTTCCAGATTCTTGCACTTTCTTTACCCTTTACAGGGAATACTTTCTCCTGGAAAGTCACACAGTTCTCCCTTCTTTCCTTCAGCCCGTGCCCAAATCTCCCTGTAGAGAGAGCACATAATCACTCTTTGCTCCCTTTATCCTGCTTTATTTTTATTCCTAGCACATAGCACCACCTGACATTACCTACTTGTTGGTAAATTCCTTTGGGCTTGAGCTTCTTATATTTTAATCACTATTGTCCTCAAAGTTTAGAACAGTGTATGGCACTTAGTAGATGCTCAATAACAATTCTTTAAATGAATAAAAGAGTGAACAAGGATTCAGTTTTTCAGTCACTTACCAAATAATCTCAAAAGCAACATAAAATTAAGTATATTATATTTTTCAGGGTCTATATATAATTTTAATCCATACTGTTACTAATATTTTCAGCTAACTCCTACAGAATATCCAAATTCTTGTGGATTCCTTAGAAATTAATTCTCCACATAAGAGATACAGAAATTGTTCTTTTTTATGTTCAATTTTAATATAGTTCCTTTATGTTTCTACCTGGTGCAACCTACCTACAGCTCATCTATATTATAAGATAGCAATAAAAGTCCCAGTGTACAACCTTGCCAAATATCCATGCTTTAAGGTTGGACACATATGTCTGTATGAAGCATCAGTTTATAAATTAAACTGCTGGAGAGAAAGGAAATAAAGTAATAGTAATGTCTTGCCAGGGTTTGTTTGGGAAACCATTCACTTTTAAGCAAACAGAAAGCATTATAATATCACACAAATGAAGTACCTTTGTCTGCCTATGTGCCCCCAAAGCAGGTTACAATGCATTTAGGTTACAATATCAACATTTAAGAGCATCATTTCCAAAGAGTGTTAGATTATGAGCAATTTTTTACTTACCATCATTGGCAAAATATTCTAGATGGGATAATGTCTCTTCCACAAACAGAGAATTTTCTGAAAGTCTTTCATAAATCACTGTATCCTATAAAAAAAATCTTTTGATTAACATCTTATATAAACCTTTCAGGAAGAATTCTAAATGCTGCTTTACAACTGTATTGTTAGATCTGATAGGTATGAAGGAGTTTGAGCAGCCACAGTGAAAGCACAAGCCCAAAATGAGTTTCAGAAATAAGCTTAAAAGTATTAATTGGTCAAGTCAGTTTAAAGGAAAGTAAGTCTGATCATTAAAAAAAAAAAAATGCCAGAGAAAACCACAAAATAGGAAGATTAATGAGAGAGTCCATTGCTTTACATATCTTCCAATTTATAAAAGAAAGTTTAAAAACTCTTAAAAATCACACCTACCAGAAATAACAAGAATTAAATGTCACATCCTATATAACTCAAATGCAAGCCAGCTTTCTAACCTTAAAGAAACAGGCAGTCTCAGCCCAAATGTGTCTCCCTTCAACAGACACTCCAAGATAAGAAATGATATTGATCAATAACAAAGTATAGAGAGAAAATCTTAACTTGGATTTCTTGCAATATATTTCAAGAAGAGTTTAATAATTCATAGTACTTTCCTATACTATTCTGAATTTAGTAAAAATAAAATAAATCTATTTTGTTTCTTCGCATGTTATGAGAAAACTAATATCAAACAGAAAATATACCATTATAAATTTGTAAGAAAATGGTAAATCTTTTATTCACCAATTTTCTAGTACAATGAGGACTGGAAATGACTGGAATAAAAACTATGATATAACACTTTCTATGGTGAGGGGATAACTGAGACTAACTGATGTTAGATACCAATGGGCTGATCCAGTATCAAATAATGTTTACCATGCCCTCTTAGGAGCTTAGATTACATTTACTGGACATTGGTTGAGCTGAGTCTGAGATAACCCTGAATTTGCAGGTGGAAGAATGCAAAATAGAAGCACTTGATTTCCTCTGCCTTTATGGAAGAGCAGGGAGAGGAAAGACAGAGCTAAGCTTGATGATAGGAGCATACTCTCAAAATTTTGAATATGGTTTTAAGTTCTTTACTGTTGGAAATGAAAGACTGAGATATAACCTATATGAACTCCCTCCTTCAGCTCTTCTACAGTAATTTTTGTAAAGGCAACATTGTTCACCAAAGCTTTTATAAAATGGATAGTGAGCCCAAAGTGTCTGTGTTTCATAACCAAGATACTATGAAACAAAGAAAGAGTAAAATATATAAATGAAAAAGCTAGAGGTAAGGGACAGGATCTTTACTTACAGATAAAATATAAAGCTACCTTGCATCAGACAACAAAGGATATGATTCCTATGAAACAGAAAACAAATAAGGTAAACCCAGGTATTGCCAAGCTTATTATTTTTAGAAAGAGTCCAGGCCAAGGTTCAGGAAGAAGGAATGCAGATGAAGTCTAGTAGACATTTTCAGTTGGGAAAATGGAGTTGAGATCCTAACAAGATAAGAAAACTAGAATTTACAAGGTACAGTGCCAAAGAGAAGCAGCTGCATAAAGAGAAAACTCTAAAGATTAGCAGAATCCCTAAAGGATTTAGCAGACTACTGATTAATAGATGTAAAGAGTTTCAGATTCCAAGGAAAGAACCACTATAAAGAATTAAAGGTAGCAGTTCCCAGGGATCACATAGAGATAGATATAAGCCTATTACCAACAGGAAAACTGGGAAAATTCATGATTTATGAACTACTGTGTAGAGAATTAGAGAACCTATTCACTGACTAGTGGGAAATACTTTGAGTAATTGAGCACTGCTTCAACACAGTGAACAAATCAAACCTAGGTCTGAATGGATCTGTTTCCGAGTAACATAAACATGTTCTAAAACAAAGTTCAAAATAATTTATAGAAACACAAAAATATCCAAAACCTAATGGTGTTAGTGGTTATACAAATCTATATGTGCAATAAAATTGCATAAAATGGATTGCTTGCACCACACTGTCAATGTACTTAACACTACTTAATTTTACTCTTAAAAATGGTTAAGATGATACATTTTATGTAATAGTATATTTTACGAAATTTTAAGGAATTACGTTAAGCAAAATTCACACATAGAACTACACGGAAAATGGATGTATGTAATCTGAAATCTGAATGAGATCAGTGGCTTATGGCAGTTTTCTGATTGAGCCATTGCACTGAAGTTACACAAAATTATAGAACAGGGAAAAACTCAGTAAAGTGCATATTATTTCTCTGCATTGTTTTTTACAATTACATTTTTGCAGGAAGATCCACGACTAACTCAAAGTAAAAAATTCTTAAAACTTGAACACCCAACAAAGCAAAATTTAAAATGTATGGCATTCAATCAAAAATTATAAGACATACCAAAAAACCCCAGAAAAATATATCACAAATTTAGGGGATAAATAAGTTAATGCAAATTGACCCACTTAAAAGTGATACAAATGTTAAAATAAACAGATATCTTCATTAAAAGTTATTTTCACTATACTTGGTATTTTTAAAAAATCAATTAGATATATAGATGACATTAGAAAGATCCATATTGATCTAGGTATGAAGTTCACAATGTATGAGCATCTCTCTAATAATACACTGAATGGTGGCAATAAAAGATTATATTTCAGTAGAAATTATTTTTGAACTTGAAAGCTTAACAATAAGAATGTTCAAAATTGAGAAATAAGGAGACAAAACTTAAGAAAAATAGCGTCAGTGAGTGATGGGACAACTTCCTATGTTCTACTATATGTCTAATTTGAATCACTTGAGGAGAAGAGAAGAAAAATATTTGAAGAAATAATGGCCAAAATTTTATAATTCAATGAACTCTATAAACCTATGGACAAAGAGGATTCTGGGTAGGCCTATTTCATTAACCTCCCCATCCTGACTTAAGTGTCAATTGAGGAAAAACCTTGAATTCCTTACAGTCTGCAGGCAAGAAAGTTATCCAAATAAGATTGAAAAGGAAAAGGAGAAAAGTAAATGAACTAAGAGGCATTGAGTGTAATAAAACTTCTTAGAAGTAATAAAAAGAAAACCTTAAAAGGAGCTCATGCTTATAATCCTAGCAGTTTGGCAAGTCAAGAAGGGAAAATTTCTTGAAGTTAGGAGTTTTAAGCCAGCCTAAGTAACAGCAAGACCCTGTCTTTGCAAATATAGGAAAATTAGCTGGCATGGTGATGCATGTTTATAGACCCAGCTACTCAGGAGGCTACACAGGAGGATCATTTGAGCTAAGAGTTTAAGGTTGTGGTGAGCTATGATGATGCCACTGCACTCGAGCCAGGACAATGTCATAAGATGCTGTCTCAAACAGAGAGAGAGAAGCCAGATGGGGGAATATTACTTTGCACACAGAAGAATAAAGATAAGGATTTCTTATGAAATTTCTCAATGAAACAATGTAAGTGAGAGGTCAGTGGAACAACATCTTTAAAGTACTAATAGAAAAGCATGTCAACCTAAAATCCCATACTAAGTCAAATTTTATTTTGAAATAAAGGTGAGGAAAAAACAAAAGTCAAATGAGGATATTTTTTAGACACAAGCAGCTAGAAAAAAGTCTATTAACAGCAGATCTACACAGTAAGATATAGTAAATAGAGTCATTCAAATATAAGGAAAATGATACAGAAAGGAATTATGAATCTCAAGAATATTAGGAATGGTAATAACTTGAGTATACAAATAAATTTTGTTATTTAGTTCTTTTGAAAACATAAATGAGTGTTTAAATAAAATTAATAACAACATAATGTGAGGTTTATAATGCTTGAAAAATTAAAATGTATAAGCACAATAGCACAAAGATTGGGAGAAGAAAAATAGAAGTATAGTATTGTAAGATTTTTATACACTATGTGAAATAGAACAATATCATTTGAAGGCAGAATGTAATAAAAATGCTAAAACTGAACTAAAAATAAAGTCTTTTTAAAAGGGGGGAGTATTATAACAGACATTTCACAAAAAAAGATATATGGATGGGGGCAAGAAAGTTAACATAGCAGATTGGAGACTGCTATCTACTTGCAAGGTTGGTTCTTGGCTGGCATTTAGAAATCTTGCTGGTAATAAATTCCCTAAACTGTTATAAAATTTTCCTATGCGATCCCCTGTCAGACCCTGGAAAGCTTGCACATGGATTCCTTCAGACTCTGCCTATGTCTTTTTACCTTATCATCTGGCTATGTATCTTTACTATGTTACTATAATAAATCTTAGCTATGAGTGCAAGTATTTGTTGAATTTCACAAGTTCTTCTAGTCAAACTCCTAACAATACAGATGGTTTTGGAGACCCCTAACACAAATTGTAAATTGTGCACTATCATCAGTTGCAGAAGGGAAATGAAATTAAAAGTACATGACAAATACTTCTATTAGAATAGCTAAAATTAAAAAAAAAAACTAATCATGCCAAATGTTGAAAGCAATTGGTGGTGGAATATAGTGGTTTCTTAAAAAGCTAAATGTACCTCTACCAATGGACTCAGCCATTTCACTCCTACATACATACAAAAGAGAAATGAAGCCATATTTCTATACAGAGACTTGCACACAAATGTTCATAAAAACATTATTATGTAGTAGCCCAAAATTGCAAGCAAAATATCCATCACCAGGTAAATGGATAAACAAAGTGTGTTAAAATCATACAATAAAATACTACTCAAATTAGCCAAGCATAGTGGTCCATGCCTGTATCCCTAGCTGAGGCAAAAAGATCTCTTGAACCCAGGAGTTTGAGGCTATCATGAGCTATGATGATGCCACTCTACCACAGGCGAAAAAGTGATACCCTATGTCAAAACAAACAAATGAAAAAAACCTACTACTCAACAATTCAAAGAAGGGAACTACTGATGCAAGCTACAACAGGATCAATCTCAGAATAATTATGAGAGAAGCCAAACAATGTCATATGTACTATATAATGCCATTTACATAAAATTTTAGTAAATGTATGTTCACTGTATGATTCCAACTACCTGACATTTTGGAAAAGACAAATCTTTAGAGACAGTTTAAAAGTCAGTGGTTTACACCAACAGGAAGCAGATCAGGGACAGAACTTATCAAATTGTACACTTTATATGTTTACAATTGTTTTACTTCAATAAACTACAATTATACCTCCATAAAACTAATTTGATTAAGTTAAAGTGGTAGTCAACAAATGTGTGTTTTTAAAAAATTTACAAATATGTTTGTAATTTCCCTTTATAATAATATATTTTTTCCAATTTTAATATCAGGTATATCCAGATGAAGTAGAATGATTTTGAAGTATTTCTTCTTTTT
>CAUYQV010168561.1:0-26546 GCA_963574575.1 Galagoides demidoff
CCCAGCTACTTGGGAGGCGGAGGCAGGAGACTCGCTTGAGCCCAGGAGTTGGAGGTTGCTATGAGCTGTGATGCCATGGCACTCTACCCAGGGGGATAGCTTGAGGCTCCGTCTCAAAAAAAAAAAAAAAAAAAGAAAAACGTCTAGCCATTGTAGGGGCCAGGCGCAGTGGCTCACACCTATAATCCTAGCACTCTGGGAGGCCAAGGCAGGTGAATTACTTGAGCTCAGGAGTTTGAGACTAGCTTGAGCAAGAGCCAAACCCTGTTTCTACTAAAAATAGAAAAAAAGGCTAGCTGGGTAGGGCAGCGGGTGCCTGTAGGGACAAACAGGCTGAATTGAATCACAAGGCTGAAGGTAGAACCTACAGTTGGGGTCTGAGAGCCCCACCCCATTCTTTGCTTTGCAGAGCTGCACCAAGTCAACAGCTCCCCGCTGCTCCCAGCCAGCCGCCCCATGGAGCTGCAAGCCTGGGAGTTGGGAAATAGAGGCTCCAAGAACCTTTCCCAAAGCCCAGGTGAGGGGGACATCCCTGAGAGAGAAGGTGGTGGGGGGGAAGGCCCTTCTGGTGGGCTTTGGGGAGGCAGGGTGGGTGGGGCTAGGGTAGGTTGGAACTGAAGGTGTTGGGTGGGCAGGTGGGCAAGCTGGGCTCTGGGGCTGATGGGGACTCTACTGTTTTATGCCCAGGCCACCATTCCCCAGCGGCTGTACCCCGAGCTCTGGTTGCCTGGCGGGCCCTGGGACTGCAGCTCCGTAGCTCCTCAAATGAGCTGGTTACTCGGCCTCTCCCTCCAGCACCCCGCTCTCCTGGTGGAACCCCCACTCAGAGTCAACAGACCCAGTAAGAGGGCACAGGTTCAGGAGGCAGGAGTGCGAGGCTGGGGGTGAGGGGAGTGTGTGCTGGGAATGGATGGGCTGCGGAGGACTGGCTGGACAAGGACTTGAAGAGCATCCCTGACCACGTTGCCATTGTCTCTGCTCCCAATCAGGCACCAAACTCCATCCTCTGTCCCGCTGCCGGCAGCCCCCATTCCCATCCTTAGCCCCAGTGGCACCTCCAGCCCCCAGGCCTCGTCCCTGTCTGGCCCCAGCCCAGCTTCCAGTCGCCTGTCCAGCTCTTCACTGTCCTCCCTGGGTGAGGATCAAGACAGCGTGCTGACGCCTGAGGAGGTAGCCCTGTGCCTGGAACTCAGTGAGGGTGAGGAGACCCCCAGGTGAGTGGCCTGAGAACCATGGCTGAGCTCGCTCCAGGAGAGCGCTTACCTCCTCCCATCCCACCCTTCCTCCACCGCAGCGTCTGCTCCCACACCACCTACCCACCCTCACCATTGCTGCCTCCCTTTTTGCCTCTTTCTAGGAACAGTGTCTCTCCAGTGCCAAGGGCTCCTTCACCCCCCACCACCTATGGGTACATCAGTGTCCCAACAGCCTCAGAGCTAGCAGACATGGGCAGGACAGGAGGAGGAGTGGGGTCCGGAGTGGGGGGCTTATTCCCACCTCGGCCCTGCCCCACCCCCACTCCCAGTGAGGGCTCCTTGGCCAATGGTTGGGGCTCAGCCTCAGAGGACAATGCCCCCAGTACCAGAGCCAGCCTTGTCAGCTCCTCCGATGGCTCCTTCCTTGCTGATGCCCGCTTTGCCCATGCCCTGGCTGTGGCTGTGGATAGCTTCAGTTTTGGTCTGGAATCCAGGGAGTCCGACTGTGTCTTCACGGGTATGTGAGATCATCCCACCTTACTCCTCTCCCCCAGCCCTCAGAGTGGTCACAGCTACTATAAGACCCCCTGTCCCCCACTCCCCAAGCCAGAGATGAATCTTCTCAAACATCCTCATCTTTTTATTATTATTGTTAAAACAGCTAGTTGGTATTGAACAACTACACATCCCAGGGACTAGGATAAGTGCTTTATACACATTGAATATTAACAGCTCTCTGAGGAATATTCGTTATTGATCTTTTCCAAATGAGGAAATTGTAAGATAAGTTTATTAACTTGTCTGAGGTCAAGAGCAAATTCCACAGAACAAGAGCAAATTGTCTAATTCTGAAGGCTCAAGGCAGCCAACTGCAGGTCCATCCCCTACCTCCAGGATTCTCCTGGTACCCAGATATTGGTCTCTAGGAAACATTGCTCCTGCCTGTTCCAACTCTTCCTCATGCCCTGTTCATGGCTGGGGCTGGGGAGCCACTAGACTCACCCCTGCTGTGTCCCACAGAGAGGGACCATTGTCTCCATGTCAGTAGAAGGTAGCTCAGGGCTCCCTTCCCCACACACCCTGTCGATCCCCACACCCATCTTACTAACCCTAACTCTAACCTGTGTCCTCAAGAAGAACCAGGATCGAGGCCTGTGGTACGTGGGAGAGCAAGGATTATCCAGGACAGATGTGCTTGTGATGGAGGGAAAAGAAGGATGCCCAGGGAATGAGGGAGGGAAGGGAGGGTACAAACAGCCACAGCTGGACAGGATGACACACTTTGAGCTCTTCTAAGGAAGCCAGTGGACTCATGGGGATGTGGTCACTGAGTTGGGGCTAGGTTATGTTTGGGGCTGGGTATATGCCGTGAATTTGTCCTAGTCTTTCTGTCTTAAACGAGTCCCTAGAACCCCCATATAGACCTCGACTCTCCCTGACAGATGCCTCATCACCTCCCTCTCCACGAGATGACCTTTTCCTGACCCCTACCTTCTCCCTTCCCCTGTGGGAGTGGAGGCCAGACTGGCTGGAGGACATGGAGGTCAACCATACCCAGCGGCTGAGAAGGGGCCTGCCTCCCTGGCCCCCTGACTCTCGGATTTCTTTCCAGAAAAGTCATTTCAGCTGTCGTGTGCCCAAGGCTGGTGGTAAGTGTCTGTCTGCCTGGCTAATGTGGCCATCTTGACCGGAAGGGTTCTGGGGAGAAGCCAAGAGGAAGCCCAGGGCTGGCAGGACTGTGAAGGAACAGGAAGATAACCCTACTCTCCTTCAGCTTCCTCCATAGATTCCTCATGAACTGGGCTCCTGAGACTGCCAAGAAGAGAATCAAAACCACCTCTGCTGTCTGCCCACAAGGCCTAGGCTGTGGCATGTGGGTCTTGGCCTGTGCTTCTCTGCACTTGGTGGTTCACCTTCCCTGGCCTCCAGGACAGTTGTTCTTCCAAGATTGTGAAAACAAACTAAGAATGAAGCAGACCTGGAGCCCTCAGGGAGCAAAGCATCACCTCCACCTGACTCCCAGATGTTGCCTTTCTCCTCTGTCCACCCACTCCCACAACCAGCTGGTTTTGGCCAAAGGAGCAGCCCTGTCTCCTGCCTTCCCCACCCACTTGCATCACAAGAAGTGGGGGAGCCGTCTTCATGGAGGATGATGACAACAGTGACTGGTGGGAGAGGGCCGTGGAGGAAGGACCGTCTCAGAGCCTTCTCTCAGCCTTACCTAGGCCCCTTCTCTACAGACAAGCTCTGCCTCTCCCCAGCCACAGCATGTAAGGAAAATATGGAAGAATGCCATTGAGACCCGAGGCCCTACCTCATGCCAAGGCAAAAGTTCAAGGCTGGGTCTAGGGAGAAAGGTGGAGGAAGGGAGGTATGAGAATGGGAGACAAAAGCCCCCTCCTCATATTGTTGTCATTATAAGCTTGAGAAATCTGATGCCATAAAACTGTAAAGACTTGAGTGCTTGGAGATCATTCCCTGGGGCACCATTTTTTTTGGGGGGGGGCACCTGGAGAGATACAAGAGTTCCCTGAGTTAGGGAGGGATTATGCACTCATTGATACTCAGGGAGTGTCACTTCTGTTCTGCAATTGGAGAGAGAATGATGTTCAGCCACTAGATTTTAAGCAGAATCTAGGAGAAGAGGTGGGGCGTTTCGGGGTCTGCTGGTCCTGGCAACTTATCCTGAGAAGATACTGCTTTCAGCTGTCCCAGATGGTCTCTTAAAATAGATAAAGTAGTTAAATTCCAAAATAGGTAGAACCACCTGCAACGGTTGGCTAGTGAACACCTTTCAAACAAAACAACAGAAAAGAGACATGGGACCTTGGGGCAGGACTTCAGGGTCTGAGCCACAAAACTCCACCGGAGGGCAGGTAGGTCTGTGATAGAAAGGTCAGAAGGGATGCCACAGTTATACAAGTTAGGAAATAGGTGTAGTTTGCTACAGAGCATGACCAAGGTCATGGGAAGATACCTTTAGGGAGGGCCAGCAGGACCCAGCAATTCTTCCTGGAGGCCACTTAAATTCAGAGGCTGAGTAAGGCAGGATGAGAGGGCCTGGGCACTTCCAATCAGGCCAGCCTGGGCTGGATTTTTTGGTCTTTGCAGGAGGAATCAGAACTCCCATATACACATCCATTCCTCTCTATTTGTTTTTCCATTTTTAGATTTTGTTTTTCTCTTAGCTTCCTGGTAAAATTATTTTTGAAAATATGCTAACCCTGGCTTGGTGCCTGAAGCTCAAGTGGCCTAAGGCACCAGCCAAATACACCCGAGCTGGTGGGTTCGAATCCAGCCTGGGTCTGCCAAACAATAATGACAACTACAACCAAAAAATAGCCAGGTGTTGGGGCGGGTGCCTAAAGTCCCAGCTACTTGGGAGGCTGAGGCAAGAGAATCGCTTAAGCCCGAGAGTTTGAGGTTGCTGTGGGCTCTGACATCACGGCACTCTACCCAGGGTGACGGCTTGAGGCTCTGTCTCAAAACAAAACAAAACAAAAACCAGAAAATAGGCTCGGCGCCTGTGGCTCAATCAGCTAAGGCACCAGCCACATATACCTAAGGTGGCGGGTTCGAGTCCCCAGCCCGGGCCCGCCAAACAACAATGACGGCTGCAACCAAAAAATGGCCGGGTGTTGTGGCAGGCGCCTGTAGTCCCAGCTACTTGGGAGGCTGAGGCAGGAGACTCGCTTGAGGCCAGGAGTTGGAGGTTGCTATGAGCTGTGATGCCATGGCACTCTACCCAGGGGGATAGCTTGAGGCTCCGTCTCAAAAAAAAAAAAAAAACCAGAAAATATTCTAACCCTATCTGCCAGACTGAAGGGGAAAGAGGGATTTGTACATACTTAGGTGAACGTAGCAGGAGAGGGCAAGGCCCAGGCTTGGAGAGAAGGCGTGCACCTGAGCCTAGGGCAGGCAGGAGCCCAGGATGGAGCAAGTGAGAAGGAAGCAAAACCCCAGCTGGCCAATGAGTGGGCGAGCCGTCGGGGGGTGGGGGTGCTGATGGGGACTATGGCATTCATGGCCAAAAGTTTTAACAATTCTGTGCTAGCCAACCTAATCATATGCCCTCTGTAAGGGAGTCGGGGGGTCTAATAAAACATGCTCTTCCTTCCTGCCTGGGGTTTCCCTCATAAGCTCCTCCTGTCTTTGAATTTATAATTATTTTTATTTTGTGGGTCACATTTCCTTATAGGAAAGGACAGACCCCAGAGGAGGCCATTATTCTCCAAAGGTGGGACAAGGGTCTCACTATTGGCCATTCGAAAAGTCTCTGTGGATGTAACTGGGGACGGCGGTCTTCAGCTCGTTGGGGCGCAGCATGGGTCGGTTCTCCTAGCACCTGTCCTCACCGAGTGCTTTTGGCCAAGTTCAAAGGGAAGCAGGAGCTGCCAGTGTGCATCCACACAGAGGTCTGCACAGTCCATTTCTTCCCGACATCCTGCACAAGACCAAACAAGGCCCAGGGCTCTGATCAGATTTTTTTTATTGTTTTGTTTTTTATAATACAAATAGTCTTCAGTTACAAAGAGATGAAAAGAGAGAAGCTGGTTCTCTGGCCTCAGTGAGCCCCACAGGTCACTGTGGGAGGGAGGAGACACCCATCCGGGCGCCTCTCTGCTCCCACTCCCCTCTCCATGGAACTCCTAATATTCTCATTGTCTCCTTGAGGGTCATCTTGAGTCCTAGAGAGAGAGAGAAACACTGTTTTGTAAAGCTCTGGCTCAGGGCACACAGGCCGCAGGAGGGCCTGCCCTTCCAGTCCAGCTCTCCCATGGGGAGTCCCCACTCTTTTCTCATGAGCCATCTTGCTCTTATCCCTACCGTTTCTTCTACAGGATTCCTCCTTGCCCTCTCACTCTGTGGGTCCCCTCTTTTTGACACTCTTCTGCCTTCCCATCTCCAGCCACCTCTCCGTCCACCCTCCCTAGCCCTCTGCTCTCATTTTTCTGTGATCCCTGGACCCCACCTCTCGACGTTTCTGTCCTGGCCTTTGGTTCTGGCTCTGGCTCCGGCTCCGGCTGCGGCTCCGGCCAGGGCCCCGGGAGCCCCGAGAGCTGCTGGAGCCTCTTGAAGAGTTGCTGCCAGCTGTGGAACAGGTGCTGGTGCCCTGGCCCCGCGGCAGGAAGTTTGGTCTGCTGTATGGGGGCCAGGCCTCTTCTGCAGCATAAGAGGGAAGAGCGGCAGGTCCAGGCAGGGAGAGGACATCACTGCTCACCCACCTTGCCACCCCACAATCCCAGCGCTGGGAGAAGACTGAAGGGCAGGCACAGGGCTCAGCCAGTTGGAGGCTGAGGAGAAGCTGAGTGCCCAGCTCAGCTGAGTGCCCTTGACATGCTCAGAACCCTGTAGGGAGCTCCCAAGCAGAGGGAGCCTTGGGATCGGGGGACAGAGAGTCCAGATCACATTCATCTCTCGTCTGGCCTTCTGTCCTTGGAAAAAACATAACTTGGGGACCTCTGGGACTGGGGAGAGGGTTAGGGAGAAAAGGGAGTTTTTGATATGGATTAAATGCATGAGCCAATGTGAAGGGAAGGATGAGCTATCTGACAAATGTCAGCCTCCAGTCCCAAAGGCCACCTTCTCCTGTGACAGCAGCCTTCCCACCTGCTCCAGCCCTCCTTACCATCTGGGTGGGGCCCCCGTTGGGCCCCTAGGGGCATGGCCTGTACCACTCTCCTCTCCCCACTGCGCTCTCGCTCCAAGGAGGACATGCTGCCTGCTGCTCTCAGCCCTAAAGCCCAGTTGGCCTCTTCCTCTGGCGGTGGTAAGGGTGGTGGGGGCAAGTCTGAGGAGGGATCAGTCTTCAGCTGAGTCTCCTGCTTCTCCTGACACTAATCTCCTCCCACCCCTACTCCCAGAGGTGGAACAGCCCAAATTTGGGTACATATTCTCCTTCCTCCAGAGGCCAGGTTCTCTGCCTGTTCCCATGACTGCCACCATCTCCCAGGCCCATGGGACCTCACCCCCAGGACTGTGCTCTCTCCTGTAAGGAAGAGCCCTGGGTTTCTTCCGGATCCGAGCCCGGGGTCCTTGAAGTGGGGGAGTCATGTCCCCAGGCACCTGTCGGGTTCTCCCTGTAGAGTTAGGAGATGAGGGAAGAAACAGGTAAGGGAGAGGATCAGAAGAGGAGCCTGGAGTAAGGAGGAGAAAATATTGAAGGGAGTACAAGAAGGGGGTGAGTTGAGATTCTACAGACTCACCTGGGGCACTGCTGGCTGTGCTAGGGGCAGGGCTGGCGCTGAGATGATGGGAGGTTGTGGGGCCAGCGCCCAGGCCAGCAGGCCTCCCTTCATGGCTACCCAGAGTGGGCTGGGAGACACTGAGAGGGGAACTTGGCCCGAGGGGCACCCTCCTGCAATGACAAGAGGCCTCAGCACCTGTTCCCACCACAAAAAAATAAGTGCCTACTATGTACCAGGTACTGTGCTAGACACTCAGCCTAATACTAGATGAACAAGATATGGCCTATCCCCCATAAGGCCTTCTAGGCTAGGGGGGCATGAGGAAAGTTATGATGGAAATGCCTCAGGGAGCCTGCAGAGTCACTCCCATGGAGATAGTCTGAAGGGAGAGAGAGACCTTGTCAGCCTCCATGTTCCTGCCTCCACTTCCACCCTGACACAGCCCTGAGAACTCTGTACCCCCAGATCCAGCCATCCATCCAATCACTGAACAGATATGTAATGAGGGCTCACACTGCTTTGTACCATGCACCCCCCTACCTGGGCATCTGATGGAGATGAGGCATATCAGTGGGGGGCTGGGGAGGGTCAGGAGGTGAAGGGGTAAGAGTGGCTGTGGACTGCTGTCCATAGGATGGTGTGGGAGAGGGGGTTTCCCCTCGCGATGGAGTGGCCAGGCACCCTCCACTGGAGCTGGGCTCAGTCAGGTGGCTTCTCTCAGGCATTGGTGGGCACCACTCCTCCAGCTCTGAACTGGGGGCAGAGAGGCAGGAGGGAAGTTGGCAGTCCTGCTGCCTCTCTCCCTTCCTCTGCCAGCATCTCTGATCCCCCTGTCAGGAACCCTGGGGCTGATACCCGGCGTTAGAGCCTCTGCAGCAAGGAACATCCTTACCTTCCCTCCAGCTCCTCTGTAGGCCCCTCCAGGCAGTTCAGTTCACAGGAAGGGGGAGGTGGGGGCAGGGCCTCTAGCCAGTTCAGAGAAGGCATCTGTGTAGGTTTTCCCAGGAGCTTTACTTTGCCTCCCCTGCCTCCTGAGGACAGTAGGATGGTGACAACCCCGGGACAAACAAAAAAGAGCCAGAAATGAGACAACACGTCAGAAGAAAAGGCTGGGATTTCAGATGCCCTTGGTACCATATACCTCTACCTCCATCAGATGCCCAAGTAGGGAGGGATATGGTACCAAGCACATTGCGAGCCCTGCATGCCAGAAGGTCAGGTAACAGATACGCTTTGTTGTTGTTGTTGTTGTTGTTGCTGCAGTTTTGGGCCAGGGCCAGGTTTGAACCCATCACCTCCAGTCTATGGGGTTGGCGTCCTACTCCTTGAGCCACAGGCACCATCCAGGTAGCAGATACTCTTTGGGGATATTCTTGTCAGGGCTAAAATGGGGGTGTTAGGAGTTGTAGTCATACCACTGTCTGCTTGGCTCCACTCTGGAGGGGCATACTGGTTCCAGGTGCCCAGATCCCCTGAGGGATGCTGGGGGAAGCCCCCATGGAAGGTCTGAAGCTCCTCCCCAGCTGGGTCGATGGTGCTGTAGACAGGACCCTCACCAGGGGCGGCTGTACCTCGGGCTGTCTGAGCCAGGTATAGTGAGATTCCTGCTTCTGAGGAGGAGAAAGAGGGAGGCCGAAGGGAGGAGGCAGGGGGCAGAGACAGATAAATAGAGGACAGCAGGAGAATGGAGGGCAAAAGGAGATCCCACAAGATCAACTTCTTCCCACACATCCACCTTACAACCCAAACCAGGATAAATGTCAGGTCGAGAGAGGCTCCCTGAACTCACATCCTCCCCAGGGACTGACCAACCTCAGGAAGACTGGGACTCCTCAGCTCCCTTCAGTTTGCCCCAGGAGGTCGAGAGAAGTGTGCTGGGGGCCAACTGAGCCCCTGAGGGACTTAGAATTCCTCACCATTGTAATATCTGTCGTCTTGGTCAGGATTGCTGGGGCAGCAGCTTCCCCTGGGCTCCTGGGCTGAGGGGCTTCGAGAAGCGTGGGGCCACGAGTCTGCCAGCCAGGGGTAGGGGGCAGGGCCAAGGCCCATGGGTGGCCTGAGGGAGAGCAGGTGAGCATTGGGGACCAAGAGCCTGGAGGGGCTGGCAAAGGTAAGGCAGGTGGCAGCAGAGTCACTGGGCAGTAGGAATGGTGTCTGAGGGTGGGAGGTGGACATGGTCAGCATGGTAGGTGGTGAGGCCTGGAGAGGAAGGAGGGTGGTCTCTCCCATTATCCTTGGGAGATGCGTTAAGAGAATTACCTGGAACTGGCTCCACAGAGGCCCTCTGACTGTGGGAAGGACACTGAGGACAGTGAGGGGAGAATGAGTGAGAGAAGAGCCTTGCTGGGGGCTCTGGACCCCTCGGGGTGGAGATGGCTTACCTGCAGGTGTGTAGGCAAAAGAGGCTTCCGAAAAGGAGCCCGTGGGAGAAAGAAGAGGGAAAATGAGAAGGGTCAGAAATATCCCTATGTTTGTCTATTCCTTGGCCCGGGTCCCAATTTACCACTCGGGTTACATCCTGGACCAATTTCATCAGATTTCTGGAGGTGAGTCTTAGGTACCAGTATTTTCCTAAAGCTCCCAAAGTGATTCCCATATGTAGCCAACCAAGACTGGAAGCCACTGACCTCAGAGACCTCAGAATCTCTCCAGAGACGTCCCTTACGGAACAGAACTCAGCCTGTTTCGGTGGCCCTACCCTTGCATCCAGTCCCCGCTTCATAGATGAGGACCTGGGGTCCCGGCCACACTCACTCTTGCCAGGCCCCTCCCCCTCCCTCCGCCCGCCCGCCCGAGAGTTGGCTCCGGACTGCCCCTTCTTTTCCGAAAATGGGTTTCAAAGCTCCCCCAACTCAAGGGGTTTTAGGGGCAAAGCTTACTCCTCTTCCCCAATCCCGACAGCTCCCACTGCCACTTTGCGTACCTCGCCTCTCCCCAGAGGCTGAGCTCTAGGTGCGACCCCGCCCCCACTGCCCAAGGGCGGAGCCATGCCTCTCCCACTCAGTGTCGGGCCCGCCTCCTTCCCAGGCTCCGCCCACTCCAGGGCCCCAGCACACCGCCCAGGGCCGGCTCTCACCGGTATAGTGACTGAGCTCTTTGCGTTGTCTCCGGCGCCGGTAGAGGGCAGCGCAGAGCCCGAGCAGAAGCGCCCCGCAGGCGGCACCGCTGCCCGCGAGGAACGCAGGCTCCCGTAGCACCCTCGCCAGCCGCTCCGCCAGCCCAGGGCCCACCTCGGGCCCAGGCTCCAATTCTGGCGTGGATGCTGTGGGGGTCAGAGAAGTAAGGGAAGGAAGTGCCCTAAACCCAGGAGCTGGGAAGGTCATTCCTGACCCGGCAGGCACAACTGTCACAACACCTTCCCAGCCCAAGTTCTGGACCCGGGCCCACCCACTCCCGCCCTCCGGACTCACGCAGCTGCACCGACAAGGGGGCACTAGGCACGCCTACACCAGCGCTGGTGGCCGCCGCCACCAGGGTTCGGTACAGCAGACCCGGCAGCAGTCCCCGGAGTATCACAGAGCGTGCCCAGCCTGCCGCAGACTGGTTGAGGTGGAAACGGCTCTCATTGCCCAGGCACCAAATCTAGGGAGGCCGAGTCCTGAATTTAGGGAGTCAGTGGGATTCCAGCCTCCCGGGGAAACTTGAGGCTCCAAATGGTAGAGGGGGCTTGGTCATGCATAATTCAACCTGGAGACAACACTCTGAAACCTCTCTCATCTCCCGGAACTTCATTCCCAGCCCCCAAACCAGTCCTAGGTTCCCTCTAATCTAATCCTTGCCCCCTAGACCCTCCCTCTCCCTTCTGCCTGCCCCGACTCTCCCTCCAGGCCCTACTCAAGTCCTGTACCTGGTATTCCACGATAACCCCATTTTGCTGGGAGGGGAGTGGAGGTTCCCAGGATACAGTGATACTGCTGTTGCCATCGCCCCCCAAAGCCACTGCCACTCCCTGGGGGGGACCGCTGGGGGCTGGGACAGGGTGCGGCATGAAGAGAAGGACGCAGACGATCATTGCAAGCTGCCCCCCTACCCCGGCCCAACCTTCACCCTCCCTGTTCTAACATCTCAGAAACTGAGAGCATCACTCCTTGCACCCACCAACCTTGTTCTCCTGGCAAATGTCCATCCTCCCCCACTCCCTCTGCTCTCTTGTCCACCCCTCAGCTCTGTGGCCTTCCTTACCCTCCTCAGGGATGCTCCTGATCACAAAGGGACTTTCAGATCCCAGCCCCTCCTGGCCTTGGGCTTGGACCTTTATCTGGATTTGGGTCCCTGGGGTGAGTCCTCTTAGCACAGTACTTTGCTGGCTTGGGGACCGTATGTCTAGCACTGTCCAGCTTCCCCCATCGGGGCCTCCTACCCTCCAAGACACCCGGAAACCTTGCACCAGCTGGACTGGGCCATCCACCTGTAGGAGACAGAACAAGCATACCAGAGAGGGAGAGTGAGGGCACATAGGCCTTCAAGGTCCACTCAGCACCCCCTCTGTTCATGCCACCTTCACCAGCCACTCACCTGCCAGTCTCCCATATTCATTCCTGGAGGCCGTCCCATCCCCACCATCATCCCTTCCCTTAACCTCATCCCTGTGCCACACTCACAGTCCAGGACACCTGCAGGGTCCGGGGCCCAAGGACTACAGGCTCCTTCACATGCACAGCCACTTCAGCCAGTCCCTGCTGGCCTCTCCAGGGGTCTTCCACTGGCCTGGATGGGATGCTATCTGTTGACCGAAGAGCCCACTCAGTGGGGGTTACCAAGGGCAGGGAGGGAGAACTGGAAGAGTGCTTGTGTCCTACCTCTGCCCTGCCCTGCACACTGTACTACTTAGAACTCCGGAGCACACCCCAGAATAGGGGTCTGGTCAGGGGAATAGCTTCCAGGGGTGGCAGGTCCAGCCAGCATGAATAGTGTTCTGCCTCACTATATGTGCATCTTTTCAAGGTCTCAGATCCTCACGTCTAACATGCAGATGATGCCTCCATAGTCCCTTGTGGTCTTAATAAATCATATTATCTATGAGTAAAAGACTCAGAAGTGAGAGCTACCAAGATGAGTAAATATCCCCTTTTCCTCCATCCCGTGCTCCCTCTTTGCCCCTGTGAGAGGGAAACATGACCTCCTATTCCAGGCTGGCCACCAATATAGAACTGGCATAGCAGGAAAGCACCCTATGAACTGCCACAATGTCACGGGGCGGGACAGGATGTGATGTTACATATCATACCCCCTAGCCCAAGGTCTCTGAGCTTACCCTGTGTGCGGACAGGCTCAGAGACGGGGCTGGGCTCACTGAGGCCCCAGGCTCCCACTGCTCGCACGAGGAACAGGTAGATGGTATTGGGCTGCAGACCACTGACTGTGTGTGTCTCCAGCTGCACGTCATCTGCCACTGTCCGCCACGTGTTGCCAGCTGCTTGGCTGTAACAGGAATGAGGTGGCAGGGTTGTCCAAGCCAGGAAACCCCAACTTGTCTACTCCATCTCATCCATTCTCTGTGGACCGCTACTACCTCCTTACCTTGAGAGAGGGGACTGGAGAATCCCACCACACAATTGCAAAGGCTCTAAAGACATAGGCTATCAACCTTTTAACTCTCCCAGTTTGCCTTCAGAACTTTCTCCATACCTGAAGGCCTCTATCACATACGAGGTGACTGTGGCCCCAGCCTGCGGGTTGGGCTTCCAGGTCAGAGTAATGCTGGTCTTGGTGATCTCAGTGACCACTGGCTGAGAAGGAGGCCCCGGAGGGGTATTGGCTTCTGTAGAGGGATCTGGTGATACTCCCCAGTCTTCTGCAGTAGGAGATAATCTTTAAGTAGAAGGATGGGAAAAGGATGACCCCAGTGTAACCTGACTCCTTCCCAGAGCAGCTGTAGAGCTCTGTCAGAGGAGAAAGTTTACTAACCCCTACTCACATCTGCCCTCATGGGCACCACTCCCCCATCCTCCTCCCTACCACCAAGTCCATGGCATTTACAAGGTAAGTTAGTCCTGAGGTTTGGGGAGGTATTGACTGCCTTTGAAGAAGGTCTAAAGAACGGTGCTATCAAAACAAGGAGAAGAAGAAAACATTCACCTCGCATCTTAAGCCAGCCACTCCATGTGGCTTCCCCTATGGAACTCTTGGCCACACAACTGTAGAAACCCAAGTCCATCTCCTGCAGAAGAAGGTAGAGCACTGGCTAGTGAAGCATGGGAGGGGAGGGGTGGAAGCAGATAACAGAGGATAGGGAGGACACTGGACACTTTAGGAGGTCCGAGAGAACAAAGGGGACGCCCAGTAAGTTCCCAGTGGAACACTCAGTGGGTACTCACTAGCAATGGCAATGTGGACCAGGAAGCCATTCTCGGCTACTAAGGCCCCAGGGGTGACACTCACCTGCACATTGGCGATGTACAAGGTACCATTGGTCATGAAGGTGAGCTGGAGCTCATCCCCCTGCAGCCAATGCCCATCCTTCTTCCATCGGACACTGGGTTGAGGGTTTCCAGTCACTCTGCATGGCAGCCATGCAGAGGAGCCAAGTGCCAGTGTCTGATTGGCTGGTCCCTGGAGGATGATGGGAGGCAGCCCATCCAAGGAGGCTGAGAAAGGAAGAACTCAGTCCCTTCAGGGGAGAAGTCTAGAGCTAAGCAACCAGTGCCCCTCCCCCCATTCTGTGCTCCTTCACTCTCCTCCCGACCCCCTGGTGATAGCAGTGGCTTTGATATTTATCTGTAGTCTCTGACTGGGTCCAGCCGACTATTAGTGGCTGCTGCTTTTGGTTTCTAAACTTCAAGGACATGCCTCAGGAGCACAGCCCTCCACTTGCAGACGTAGTGTATAGAATCCAAGAGAAACAGATCTCTTTAGGACATTATTTCCTTCCAAGCTGTGGGTCCAGCCTATCTCCATGGGCATGTACCTCCTTTTATCTCCAGCAGGGCCTTGGCCAGAATGCTGCCAGCCACGCTGACAGCCTGGCACACGTAGTAGCCAGCATCCCCACTCCGCACTTCAGTGATGTTGAGCTGACCTCTTGGAGAGACTGAGAAGCGCCCTGTGGGCTGAAGTGACTGACTAGGGAAAAGCAGGACCTGGAGTGGGTGGTGGGGACCAAGGTAGGAATGAGCAGGCAAGTAGTCAGGGAGAGTGCCCCATTCCCATAATCTCAGAATCCAGAGAATTCCTAATTCGTGTCCCCAGCCAGTGATGTGACCTGGGGCAAACTAGTTAAACTTATTCACAAACATTAGAGAATTTGATAAGACAATCTGGGGCTCTACTTCCCAGCCCCATGACTTTTCCTTGGGAAACTCTGAGCAAGCTATTAACCTTCCTGAGCCCAAATTTACCCAAATTTGACTCTTAAAAGGATACTTATGAGGATGAAATGAAATAATCACATGAAAGTTCTCTAACACAGTATGTGATAAATATTAAATACTTCCCCCTTCTTTCTGGCTTTAATGTTTTTCATTAGATAGATAGGTAGAAAATAGGGAGGCTGGGTTGGGTCTCAGGATAAGTGGCACCATGCCCAGCCCCTGACTGACACCTACTCCCACCCCCTATGACCAACACCATTTTTATTCATGTGAGAATCTAATTGAAAAATGGTAGTTCCAGGTGCTAGAGAAGATGTTGGAAAATGGTGGCTGTGGATTTGGAAGGAAGTGGCAGGTTGCCGGATTCCCAGTGGTGTTGGGTTAATGAGACTTATTTTATTTTACCGATCCTGTTTCCTGGTAGCAAAAGTCCTTCCCTTCCTTTAGAAGGAGTTACTCATGTTGTAATGTCAGTTAAAATTCATTCAGGTTGTGTGCTCTGGGGGTTGTTTGCTAGCTTGAAGACGGATGACCGTGAGCTTTCCCTGGAAGTACCTTGACAGCTAATAAGAATAGCTATAAACAGAAGAGCAAGTAATTTCCTACCCTGGGAAACTTTGGCTCAATACTTGATTTCTAGAGTTGTACACTATGTCCAAAGCCTAAGGTTCTAGAAGTCTGGGGGAGGAGAGACCTGATGGAGTTTCCTATACCTTCAGGACAACTTTGTCCCAAATAGAAAAACTCTCCTGGGAATTGCCATCCAGAACTGTTCCTTCCTACCTTATCATATTACTATCATTTATTTCTCAAGTGTCAAATATGCTCCAGGACTTTTACCTTTTATATTCATTATCTTATTTACTTCTCCCCTAATAACCTGCAAAGATTTGGGGAGTAGGGGACCAAAGGTAAAACAGAAGCCCCAGAGAGATGTTTGCAGAATGTCGAGAGAATGAGGGAGGCTTAGGCACAGAGGAGGCCCCGTGGGAAGGGCCTTGGGGATGGCCACCCACCTGACTCCCTTCCTTCTGCCAGAAAATGGCAGGTGGGGGGTTTCCTTTGGTTTCGCACTGGAAAGTCACACTCTCTCCAGGAGCTGCTGTCTGGTCCTGGGGCTGGGTCACCAACTGGGGCGGGACTGGGAAGAGAACATGAGACAAAGGAATGGGGTCAGTGACACTAAGAAGGGAGATTGAAGGAAGAGGAGAGAGAAGCCCAAGTTTGGCTTAAGTAGGAGCAGGTATCTCAGGGGCCCCACCCACATCCCCTGCTCTGCCTTCCCCCCCCTTTCTCCTCTATTCATCCCCTTCTTCCCTCATAGCATCCCTACCACAGGCAGTCCCAGACAGCGCCCTCACCATGGACACTGAGGGAGCCAGATGCTTCAGCACGGCCCACGCTGTTCTCTGCCACGCAGGTGTAAGTCCCCTCATCTTCAGCACTCACACGACCAATCCAAAGGCTGTGGTCACTGCGGATCTCATACCTGCTCCACTCCCCACCCCCAGGCTGCGTTGGACACAGCTACAGACCCCTTCTCTCTCCCCCAGGACAGACACCAGGGTCAGGGTACATAAGGACAAGGCAGGACTCAATAGGGGCAGGAGCTGGTACCCACGGACTCCTGAAAGGAGGTGGGGACTAGACAGGACAAGAGCCACAGGTTCTGGGGAACAGACTTCTGTCTGTCCTGCCTTCCAGTTTTTTAGGGCAGGGTAGGCTTTTGAGCTGGTTAGGTCTCCTTACAGCGTCTCACCTGCCTGTGGGCAGTTCCCCATCCTCCTTGCGCCAATGTAGACGAGGTAGGGGATCCCCCTGCACTTCACATAGGAAATTCACAGGGGCATTGACCAGGACCACCTGATTCACTGGTCTCTGCAGGAATGAGGGACGCTCTATGGAGTGGGAGAGAGTGAACAGTCAGGGTGTTTGTGCAGCTACTGACTCCCCAGGCTATTCACTCCAGTACCTCCAAACCCCCCTGAGCCTACCCAGTACCACAAGTTCAGCCGCTGCACTCTCCCGTTCTCCTGCCATGTTGGAGGCCACACACACATACATCCCTGCATCACTCTTGTGTGCATGCGACATCATCAGCTTCCCTCCACGGATCTGCAGAGTAATAATGGTAACTTTGGTCCCTTACAGCCATCGGAATGTGTATATGTGTGTGTAAAGTTTATTTGATCTTCACAGCAAGCCGATGATGACCAATGATGTTGACTTACATATCAGATAAGGAGTCCCTAAGTCATCATGCTCTTTTCCCTTCCCTTCTCTCCCCTCCCCTCCCTTTCCCTCTCCTCCCCTCCCCTTTCTTCCCCTCTCCTCCCCTCCCCTCCCTTCCCCTCCCTTTCCCTTCCCTTCTCTTCCCTTCCCTCCTTCCTTTTTCTCTTATTGAGACAGAGTCTCACTTTGTTGCCCTGTGAGGTAGCTCACAGCAACTTCAAACTCTTGGGCTCAAGTGGTTCTCTTGCCTCAGCCTCCCTAGTAGCGGGGACTATGGTCACCCACCACCACTCCCGGCTAGTTTTAGAGACAGAATCTCCCTCCAGTTCAGGTTGCTCTGAATTCCTGAGCTCAAGCAATCCACCTGTCTTGGCCTCCCAGGGTACCAGGATTACAGTTGTCAGCCACCTGGCCTGGCCACTCCCTACCTTTTTCATACCAATTGCATCCTACCCTGCTCATCTCTCACCCCAATAGCTGAGTCTTAGTCTCTGGCCAATTGGTGCCCTGATCTCAAATCTCCTACCTTATCTCCTCCAAGACATTATTTCCCGCCCCTCTAAAGATCCTTAGACTCAAAACTGCCTTTTGGGGAACCTGTCCCCTAACCCTAGGCCCCGCCCCTCAGGAGGGCCTCAGCCACGGCCCCGCCCCTCACCGTGATCCTTCCCTCCTCCTCCTTGAGTCTTGCGCTGTCCTTCTTCCAGGACACTGATGGCTCCGGGTGGCCGCGGGGAGGCACGCATTCCATTACTGCTGGCTCCCCCACAGCCACCACCACGTTCCCAGGAGACTGCCGGAAATCATCGCGAAGGACTGGAGAGTGAGAAGTGGGGCAGGAAAAATGAGCAGGGTTTAGGATGTCACAACCGAGCAAGGATACCAAGAAAGTATTGTCTTGAGGAGGGAGGGGATGGTCGAAGCAGACCCAACTCTTTCCCAGGTGTGAAAACTCTAGCCTTACAGTTGGATCCACTTCCTCCCTTGGCTATGGTGTGGGCTTTAGTGACCAAAGATCGTGATCCCAAAAGAAGTTGCTGATTGGGGCGAGATCATTGGGTCTCGTTCTGGGATTGCCCAGTGCCCTCTCGCCTACCTCAAACTCTGGAAGCAAACAGCTTACCACCACGGGACTCGTACCTGCCACTTCCAACGAGGCATTTCGGCTAGCCGCGGACCCCAGATAGTTTCGAGCCACGCAAGTGTAGACACCTTCATCTGGCCGCGCCCGGCGCCCGTGCACGATACGGGGGAAGAAGAGGGCGCCACTGGGCAGCAGCAGGCGGTGCGCGCGCGGGTCCTCGCGCGCAGTGGCCACGCGCGCCCCGTTCTTATACCACTCGATGTTGGGTCGGGGCCGCCCCTCAGCGCGGCAGGGCAGCGTGGCCGGCTCGCCCCGGGAGACCAGAAGATCTGGAGGCTGCTCCACAATACGCGGCATAGCGTCCTCCGGTCCGACCTTTGACCCTGGGGACAGGTGGTGGTACAGATGGCGAAATTCGGGGGAGAGATAAGAGCATCCAGAGGGAAAGAGAACCCTATGGTAGTGGCTGCATCTTTTATGATTCGTCTGCTAGAGCCCCCTACTGGCCATCCTTGCCCACCCACTCCCTACAGGCTTCAGTATCTCCTTACTGGCAGACGCTCCCATGTTCTCAGTCTAGAAAGGAGATGACAATCTAGACAGGCAAATCCATAAAGGAATCAGGACACAAACTCCCAGGCCGGCTTTCTGGACCACCTCAGGACCCCACCCCTCTCCTGCCACCTTTAACAGACCCACACTTCTGTCCCGCTGGTGTCAGTCTCCCACTGCTCTGGCTCACTGACCATCCTAGCTCAGTGAACAACCAGGAACAGCCCCAGAACAATACTTGGTTCTTCTCATCCAGAAAGTCCCAGGCTGGTGAAACTAGGAATGTGGATCAGCCTAGGGTGCCTTGTAAAAGAGAAGACACGAGTGATAGGGCTGAGACTCAAAAGGGTTCTTAACTTGGGTTCTAAGAACAACCCTCTTTCTGACATCTGAGATCATCTGTCTGCTTCTGAGCATCCCGTAAAGTCATTGGAATCAAATTTAAATAGCGGTGGGAATGGGAGGAAAGCTCCTTGTCCTGAGAGGTGCATAATTTTCAACAGATTATTCTATTGGTTTAGGTAGTCAACGAAGGCTGAGAGCCATTGGAAAAGGGATTCCTCTATTTCCTCTGCTCACATGAATCAGTTCATTGGTGTGATGTGCTCCTGCCTCCCCCTAGGCCTACAGACGTCTGCCTGTTTCACCTGCTGTTACACAGTGTAGGATACAAGATCCAAGAGCCCATTATAACCAGATACCCTCAGCTCCCAGTCCAGTAATGGGAAGTAGATTTGTAACCAGTGGTGACCAGTAGGTGTTGCTGCAGCCTCACATAACATGGTGTCGAACAACTGGGGACAGCTCCCAGCATCTGTCAGCACCTCCTGTGACCCCACCCCTCCCACTCCGTTCCAAAATCTGTAGAAAACTCTTGCTTCCAGACAGATATGGGATTGGGTGTTATTTTCTGCCCCCTTCTCTTAGAAGTTCTGGTGAAGACAAAGTTGGATGGGTTGTGACGCGCTGGCACAGTCCTGGAAAGTGCATTTCATTGGTTGGAGACAAGATCAGTTTCTCTCCCACGTGGGGAAGGGAGTCATTTTCTTAATCTCCTCCCTTCCATATCTCCATTTGGAAGGCTCCCCCACAGCCACCACCTAGCACGTTGAAAAGCTGACACAGGTGGATTACTTGAGCTCAAAACCAGCTTGAGCACAAGAGTGAGACCCTACTAAAAATAGAAAAAACAGGCAGGCACCTATAGTCTTAGCTACTTGGGAGGCTGAGGCTTGAGAATCACTTGAACCTAGGAATTTGAGGTTGCTGTGAGCTATGATGCCATGGGACTCTACCCAGGGCAAGAGGGAGAGACTCTGTCTCAAAAAACAAACAAATAAAAAAGGGAAAAGTCTGTTTCTCATTCATCTCTTCTCCTCCATCCCATCCATTCCCAATTTTGAAACATCCATGGTGAGTGGTTAAGAGCACAGGTGTGGGTGTCAAACACATGAGGGATGGAATCTCAGACTTGAACCCTTCATAGCTATAAGAATTGGTGAATAATTTAAATTCTCTAAGTATCAGTTTCTCAATCTGTAATGTGGGAGTAGTGATAGGATTTTTACTCTTATATATTAAACCGTATATATTTATTTATATATCTTTATTCTTTTACATTAAACCATTAATATATGTAAAGCACTTGATGTATTCGGCTAAGGCGCCAGCCACGTACACCTAAGGTGGCGGGTTTGAATCCCCAGCCCGGGCCTGCCAAACAACAATGATGGCTGCAACCAAAAAATGGCCTGGCATTGTGGTGGGCGCCTGTGCTCCCAGCTACTTGGGAGGCGGAGGCAGGAGACTCGCTTGAGCCCAGGAGTTGGAGGTTGCTATGAGCTGTGATGCCATGGCACTCTACCCAGGGGGATAGCTTGAGGCTCTGTCTCAAAAAAAAAAGCACTTGATGTATAAAAGTAGCTATTCTACCATTATTTAAGGGGTTATTTCCCTCCCCAGCACTCCCTACCTTATCCTGGATCCTACAGTCTTTACTTGGATTGGGTTCTACCAGGCCCAAATATTCTTTTCCCCCTTTATATAACCCTCATGTGTAATGGAAATAGACATAGATCTGTAATCGCCAAAGTTTTGCTTCGTCCTGCTTTTGTAACTATTAGGGTACAAAACCTCTATAACTTTGTTTCCTCTGAGGCAAAATGTGACCATCTCCCCTGCATACTAAGTTTTCAAGATTGAAAAGACTAAACGCGCTAGGTGAGCAAAGGAGTTACTCTCCAGGATGTCAGCGAGATGACTGTGCTTAAACTAGGAGGGTCGGGAGATTCCAGAACCCGGGCTCATTCCCCCACCCTCTCCCTGTCTACTCCTTTCATACATACCACCCCCTTCTGGTTGGCCATTTCCCCCTAATTCCTGTAGACACAGCTGCAGGCGCTCTTTCCCTGGAATGTCTCCCTGTCATTTCTGGTCTCAGGAGAAGCTTCGACAGCAGCCTAATGAATAGCTAATGGCCATGCTAATGAGGCTCTGGGGCTCCTCCCCCAGCACCTGGAGTACCCCACACAGAAACACACACGGTGCTCGTCTCCTTTCTCGCCACCTTCTAGTCACCAGCACAGTGGTCGCCACTAGACTGGCGTAGGCAGAGGCAGAAGGACAGAGGGCCAGGAGTACCTGAAGGGAACCACCCTTAGAGGCGTCCGGAAAGCGGGAGTTCCCAACGTGGCCAGCAGGGGGCGCGATCGGGCCTCTCCCCAGGCTGGCGCGTCCCACTCCCGAAGCCTCCCCACCGCGCTAGGGGAAAGCGCGCTGTCTGAGTCATTTATTAATCACCGTAATTAGCGCTAACGACCTCGCCGCCAGCACTGCAGCCTGCGGAAGCTCTGCCAGGGTGGGCCGTCTGAGTCCCACCACTGAGAGACAAACTTTTAAGTATTCTAGAAATGATCGCTGCCCGGTCCCCTCCATAGCAAACACGTCCAGCATTCGGGCTTCCGGAGTGAGTTCTTAGAAAACTTATGGCCCCAAAGACCTACCTACGTGGGTCACCGAGTAGTCTTGCTTGCCTGAGGCCCGCCGGCGACCGTACCCCACTTCTCCCCTCCCTGCTGTGGGCCAGGCCCTTCTTAGCTCGGGATTTCCCTGCCTGTCACCAGCCACAGTTCTCCTCACTGGGGGGCGTGGGGGCCCTTGCGGGAGATAGGGAGTAAAGGACTCGGCTGCCATCTTCTAAGCTCTCGACCTCCCGAGGATACCCCGACTCATACGTTTGAAGCTCCAAATTATCCCTCAGCCCCCACTACGCGTCTAGGCTCTGGGAGATCCTGCTGAGTTCTGCAGCTTGGGGCAGGAGCGCTTTCGCCTTACCTCCTCGCCGCCCTCTCAACCTCGCCCCATTCCCGGATCCAACATCCCCAAGGGGCAGGGACTCACTGTTAAGGGAGGGATCTGGAGGCAGCAAGGTGTTGTTGAGCGACGGCAGCGAGGAGTTGAAGCCTACGAGCAGCTCGCTGGAGTTGGAGAAGTCCCCGGCCAGGGAGTCCGCGAACAAGTTCATCTGCAGAAGCGTTTTCAGCAGGTAGCGCAGCATGGCTCGACCCAGCTGCGACCCGGGCGGGGGGCTCGAGGCCCAGCCCCTGGGTCTGAGACCCGCGGGCTGGGAGCCGTGAGCCCCTCCGCAGCCTCTGCGCGCCGCTGCAGCCACGGTGCCGCTGTCCTGCCGGAGCGCCTGGGTACGGCCGGTGCCTCCGCGCGCGCCCTCCTCCTTCCTGCGTCCTTCTCTCCACCTCTCAGTGCCGGAGTCCCCTGGGAGACGGGCGGGCAGAAAGCAGGTGCCACGCCGATCACGGCGTAATTAAGGGATTAATCCGCCTCCTTCTACCGTCCCACCCCCACACGAATGGCCACTAGCAGGACAGGAGACCGGAGTCGCGTAGCGCACGAGTTGGAGTCCCCGCCCCGCGGCCAGGGTCCTGTTATGGACATCGCAAGACAGTTTCCCTCCTTTCTGAAAGTACCCAAGATGAGGGATGAGGTTCTGTCGAGCTCTGCCTTTTTGCCTAACTTTGGAACCTCTTTTCTAGGCCCTTAGGAGAACTAAGGCAAAGAGCGAACAAACATTCCGCTAGCTCTTTAGCTGTCAAAGCCCTGGCTTCCGTTCCTTCCAAGTCCCAGAGCCTAGGTTGGGATGCTTTGGGGCTGGAGTCAGGACGGAGAAGAGAAGCATTCCGTGGCGGATCCACCCCTTTGCCCGCCACCGTCTGGTCGGCACCCCGGAGCTCAGGGGATAAGGTGGCGTACCCTGACCCGAGCGTCCTCCTCCAGACGCACCGATGTCGGAGTTTCTACCCGAGACTCCGATCACAGATAAAACTAGAGGGAGAAAGCCCGGGAAACCAGGGCAACTCGCATTTATTTGCATAGTTTTGCATTACTCGGCTCTGACATGTTTTATTAAATTGTTTTACATTTTTGAGGAGACTGAAGGGGAACCAGGCAAAGACAAAGAGAACAATATTATTTCTGTCAAGCAAGTGCAAGAGAAGTGATTGACGCAAAATTGGTGCGAATCTATTCGAATTTGATAGTCGTCTGTACTGGGGGGAAAACATATCCCCCCTTCCAGTCCCAGGCTGCCTCTGACTTCTCTGGGGTTCTTTTGACCGAAAAATGTCCCAAACCTCCACCGTCCCCCCTCCACACACACTTCCGTTGACTGGAGAGGACTTCGGGGTGTCGGGGGGTGGGGGGAAGTGAGAGTGGAGGATGGTTCCCATCTGGAGTAGGGGCCCGGCTGATTGATGAATGAGTAGCCGAGCTCTGGCTCAGCCATAACGCTCTGATAAGACAATCTTCTTGGAGTGACTTCTTCTTCCCCAAGAGAGGGTAAGCAAACAGGTCCAGATCAGAGAGGGGTGGGTGCTATACAGTAGCAGACCCCAGAGTAAGCAGAGTCAAGAGTTGGGTCGTTTCAGGCGGAGAGCCCTCAAGTGAACCAGACTGGTTGTCAAGGGGGAGCGGGCTTGTCCCAGACTCCGTCCTCAATCCAGACGCTTCCCTGCGGAGTCTCCAACCAGCGGTGTTTGGGGTCTTCGCCCCAGTTCTCAGCGGGGCTTCAGAAGGCTGGGAGCTCCAGGCGGGGTTCGGGGGTGGCCCCATGGGAGGCAGCGCCCTGGGAGCTGTTTTCAGCACCTCGTCTGCCGGCGCTGGTACCCAACTGCTACCCTGGCGCCGCACGGAAGACTCAAATCAGACCTTGAGGCTGAGAAGAGTTGGGGTAGGTGGAGACAGACTTTGATGTCTGTGCCTTGCTCCAGAGCCAGGCAACATTCAGGAAAGGAACATGGCAAGGGATAGATTTCCCATCAGAAACCTATCCTTTCTGGACCGATCAACCCAGAAGTGGGTTTCAATCCTATATTTGCCATTACAAGACGTCACTGCATTTGGGTCTCAGTTTTCCTGTCTGTTAAGGAGGAACTGGGTATATTCTGCCGGCTTGGAGTAGGGGATCCGCGGACCCTTCGCTCCGCCCCCTGCTGGCTGCGGTCATCCAGGTTCCATCACACCAGAGGCTGAAATGACCAAGACAGAACTTCTGTGTCCTGGCACCAGTCCCTTCTCAGGGGCAGGGAGGGCTGGAAACTCTCCCACCATGCGGATCCCACCCGGCCCTAATCCCCTGATTTGCTCCCCGGCTGGCCTCTCTGCAAACACTGGGCCCGCCAGCGTCTAGGGGCTTGTCACACTGTTAGCGGATTTGTTCCTGGAGACGGCGCAGTTAATTGGCCCTTTATGTGGGGATCAGGGCGTATTTGCTCAGGGCTCCCTAAGCGGAGGATGCGGCTCAGCCCGTGGGCAAGGCTGTTTTCTAATCCCTGTCATCTGGTTTTGGAGACTGGACAAACAGTGAGGCCACTCTCCTCTTTTCCAAGACTCTCCTGGTTGAATCGTCATCTACATCTCACCCTTTCCCTATTCTCTCTCTCTCTCTCTCTCTCTCTCTCTCCCTTTCTCCTCCCCCTCGGTCCTTTTCGTGTTTCTCTCTCTCTTTCTTTTTCATTCTTCATTCTTCTTTGTATCTCTAGAATATCCTTCTTTTAAATCAAACTCAGACCTAAACCAAAGAAGGATTGAGCACTCCACTGGGCTGTACCAGCGAATAAACCCCTCCGGACCATCCTATAAGTTCCCTCCCAGTTTCCCCCATGCTCTAGAGTGGTCCTAGAGCCCTGGGCCTGGCAGAGGTTGGAGCAGAGAGCTGGTAGGGAAGGCCCAGGGTAGTCACTTCTCCCAGCTTATCTGCAGCCCTCTCCTCCCTTCCCTTTTTACTTAAGTTCATACAGGTGGCCCTGCAGCCTTTCAAGTCTAGTTCTTTCTGGGCTGTTCCATGGAGGGTTCTGGAAGGGGTGTTTACCTAGATTCCTTCTTTGTTTCCTAGATGCCCGTACTCCTCCCACCCTCCAAAGGCAACACTGGCCTCTACCTCTTGCTAGCGTGGGTGGGTAACTCACTGCAGCTATGTGCATGACCTCACCTATAAGCTGGAGGTGAGGTGCTTGCACCTGAAACACTGAGCAGGTGTTTCACTGTAATGGGCTTGTTTGGATCCATTCACTTGAGTTATAAGGTTCCACCTTAGGCTGAAAGAGTCAGAGTCGGAGCCCCTGCCTTCTGCCGCCTCTGAAGACGACTTCTTTTTGAGAGTTTTGCCAAAAATACATACAGGGCAAACTTTCAAAAGGATGAGAATGAGAAAAGGAGGATGTGAAGGTCAGTTGGCAGAAAGAAAGAGGGAATGGGGTGGCGCCTGTGGCTCAAAGGAGTAGGGTGCTGGCCCCATATGCTGGAGGTGGAGGGTTCAATCCCAGCCCCTCGCCAAAAACTGCAAAAAAAAGAGGAATATGTCTTTCTTAGGGTGGTATTTGGGGTGGGCAGGTTTACAGAGGAGTATAGGAGATGGGAAAGGGAAGTGTATGGGTAACACAGGAGCCCTACACAGAGTGGTATTTGGAGACCCATGAGCCTCTAAAGGAACTCACTACCCTCTCCCCTCTGCCCACCATGTGTGTGTGTGTGTGTGTGTGTTGGGTGAGAGACTAGCCACCCCAGGCTAACTTCCTTGGCCTGGTGCCAGCATATAGGCCAGAAAATGTGGCTGGGAATTTTCAGTGACCAAGCTGGGGGCCATATGGGGAGACTTCTTGGTGGTCCAAAGCCTGCATGCCAGCTGGTGGTGGAGGAAGCTGCTGGCATGTAATTGCCCAGGAGGGCAGTCTGAGGACAACCTCCCCAATCGCACACTGATTACTGCCCCTGCCTCTCCACAATGCACACGCACACTGCCCAGTCTATTTGCATCCCCCCAGAGTCCAGAGCCTCCCATCACTCTCTGCCTGGACCCCTTCCCAGGGCACTAATACACATTGAGCATGTGTGTGTATGTGTTGGGGGTGGGCAGGGAACTAACATCTGCCCTCCACCCCCACTAGGCTGTGCCTGTGAATGGCCCAGCAGGTCTCTTGGCTTCAGAGTAATGCTGCCAGGAGCAGTGACCCAGCCAGAGGGCAGGGGCTGGAGGGCCACGCAGGAGGGGGGACCAGAGAGCAAAGGCAGGCACCCAGCTGGAAAGCAGACAGCAGGAGCCTGCCCCTAGCAGGAGCCAGAGTTTGTTGGCTCAACCCCTGTAGCTGCTGAGATAATAAGCCAGAGCTTCGTGCAGGAGAGTACCCTTTTCCCCACAGGGTTCCAGTGGAGGAGGCTGCGGGGAGACACTTTACAATACACACCACCAACTCTACAAATCTGGAAGCATGTGGGCAGAAAGGTCCACATCCCCGGCCAGACATAACAAGGGCTAGGAGACAGAAGCTTTCTGGGTTCCTTTTATAAAGCTAGGCACTGGGGGCGCCTGTGGCTCAATTGACTAAGGTGCCAGCCACGTACACCTAAGGTGGCAGGTTCAAATCCCCAGCCCGGGCCTGCCAAACAACAATGATGGCTGCAACCAAAAAATGGC
>CAUYQV010168567.1:0-47977 GCA_963574575.1 Galagoides demidoff
GGTTCTCAGCCTTCCTAATGCCTCCTAATGCTGTGACCCTTTAGTACAGTTCCTCATGTTGTGGTCACCCCCAAGCATAAAGTTATTTTCGTTGCTACTTCATAACTGTAATTTTGCTACTGTTATGAATCGTAATGTAAATATCTGATATGCAGTATGTATTTTCATTGTTACAGAGTGATTCACAGGAGGGAGAACCACTGGTTTAAAGCCTAAGTGACCTTTACCACCTGTCTCTCATTTTTATTATTTTGTAAATTTAGCCCCCCATCCTCCACCTCCCCCACCCTGCCAAGAGGCTATTTTGAGTAGTTTAGGAGGATTGATTTAGGAGATTAACTTTTGAATTGGAATGTCATGGGTTATGCTGATTATTACTGCTTAAGATAATGATTAACATGTTTTTACATTGAATTTTCATGTATGAAATTATGACTTTGGAAATGGAAGAATAGAACAGTCTTAGAGAGGCTAACCTTCACTTTTCTCCAGAATGGCCTTCTGACAAATAAAACTTGGGGAACCTATGCTCATGTCTGCATATTGGCTGACTGCTAGCAGGCAGCTGGTAACACTTCTGTCTGTTCATGCGGCCTGTGCTACTCCAGGTTTATTTTATTTCCATTCATTTTAGCTTTAAATTGTTGCTGTACCTCAGTTGAACTTTCTAGCTCAGCTGAGTAATTGAACCAGGTCAACTGGGTTTATGGAACTGGGCTCCCTAACCCCCAACACCATTATTTGTTTAGTGGCTAAAAACTCCCTCACAGACAGTGCCATGTGAGCTCTTTGCTTTTGTTCATCTGTGAGCTCCTTCAGGACCATGTTTGCACACACCCATCTCATGACAAGATTTTCAGTTAACATTTTTCTGTTTTTCCATTGATGTTTACTTGATCTGCTATGCTTCTCACAGTCAGCTAATGACCTTGATGCACAGTTTGAAGAATTTTTGCAGTGTTTTCACCAGTTCTGCCCATTACTGGCTGCCCTGACCTCTGTTCATCAGTGATGCTTTTTCTCCCCTCAGATAAATGTTTACTACATTTGTATGCTGCCATTTTCTTCATGGAATAAGCCCCATAAACTTGGACTAACAGGTCCGTGATTTCACTTCTACTCTCGCCAAGTTTAACAAGAAATTTATGAATGTTTGTTCGTTGCTCTAATTCAAGTTCTGACATTCTTGTATACACACACAAAAATGCACAACGATAATGAACGCCATTCAGTAAGACACTGCCACACTACAATATGAACACAGCTATGAGGCAAAGATACACCAAAGTTATGAAACCTTACTGAGCTGTCTATACAGTGCTGCCAACATAAGGGTATGGTGGCAAGTTCCAGAACTTACTGTCAGACTTCATATGCAGGAGGCATGCAAGTTATTAAACTTCTGATTATTTTCCCCTTGTTAATCTATCTTTGTTATAGGGAGTGTTCCAATTAAAAACAGTGAAGGATAGAGAAGAAAATTATATTTCTTCTCTTATAGTTCTTTTCTCTTTTTTTTTGAGACAGAGCCTCTAGCTGTCCACCTGGGTAGAGTGCCATGGCATCACAGCTCACAGCAACCTCCAACTCCTGGCTCAAGCGAGTCTCCTGCCTCAGCCTCCCAAGTAGCTGGGACCACAGGCGCCCCCCACCCCCACAACACCCAACTATATTTTGGTTGCAGTCGTCATTGTTGTTTGGCAGACCTGGGCTGGATTCGAACTCCCTACCTTAGATGTATGTGGCTGGAGCCTTAGCCACTTGAGCCATAGGCGCTGAGCCTTATAGTTCTTTTCTCAAAGAACCACAGGAAGATATTTTGGGTCTTGTGCTAAAGTACATAAGAAAGATTTTGCTACTAAGTAGAAATAAAATGAATGAGAGAAAACAAAAAAAAATGTTTATTTCATAATAAATAAAGATTTCTTATTGACTCTCATGTCTTATTTTGCAGTGATACCTAAGGTTATTAACTAGTTAAAAAAGAATTCTACGGAAGTATAGAAAGCATAAAATAATTGGTTCATTGGAAACTAAAATCTGAACTCCCTTTATGAGCTTTAGCTAAATCAGTTTTTTACTTATTTCTAGAAAATACATGTAAAGCCTCAGGACAAACTGATAAAGAACTTCCTTTGGCATTTAGCTATTAAAAGATAAGGTTTTATTTCCTTCATGATTTTTAAGCCTATAAAATCAAGTAAGAATGTAATAAAAGTAATGGCCTAAGAAAAATCTGGCAAAATGTTTCCCATCTCTTTAAAACTTCCCTCACTCTTTTTGGAAACTGAGAAACCTGCATCCCTGCAGGGGAGCAAGGGAACATTTTTTGTTCTTTGCAGGTAGGATAGGGACCATGTGGACCTCCAAGATGGGCAGATGTTATGGCTTTGTCTTCTATAGAGTTGGGATATTTAGAACCATTAGATGATTTAGGCTACTGTTAAATAACAGTAGTCTAAAACTGAGGATCCTCACTTTAAAAGTTCTGTGTTTCTGCTGATGGATAGGAAATTTGGTACTTTGGGATGAGAGTCCCTCATTCTCCCCCCTTTGCTGGCTAAGTGATAACTTTCCCTTTCCTTCTCCTCAAACTATTTTCACATAGAGACATTTAACATGGTGAAAAGTCTTGCTTGAATTTGGTGTTTTTTCTTTGTCATCACAACTCAAGGTCTCTAAGAAAAAATGTTTACCTTGTAGGAAGAAATATATGTATATACTGAAATTCATGCTATATCTTAAGAGTTTAAACCTGTAAGTGTAAAGCAAAAAGCAAACCTAAAGAACTTCTGCCCCACACCAAACAAAACAACTCTTGACAATTAAGAAAAATAGGTATATGGAACATGGCTAAACTTTTTGCCTTTACTCCTAACCCAATAACAATAAAGCCTTGTGAAAGCACAAAGATCAAAATATAGAAATCTCTCAGGTGGAATAATTTCTTTTTCAAAGTGAACAAAGAAGATTGGTGAGTAACAATAGGAATGAGAGTTTACAGCATTATTTATTTTACATATTGGTGCAGTATATAAATTTCAAATACATAAGTGGAGATTTTGATTTTCAACTGAAAAATGACAAGGTTCATTAATTTGGAAAGGACAGCTTTATTTCTCACAAGGGGTCACAGCCTGCAGTGTGGCCACTCTTGAAGGAGGATACTTGGAAAAAATGAGGTCTCAGAGAACAGAGGTCTTCTCAAGGAGACCCCAAGGATACACCTGTGAGATCCTCCCCATGGTGACTCAGCTCTTAGGAATTCATAGAAACTCAATTTCCTGGGACCTGGAAACTAATGTTTGCTTCCACGTCTGTAAAAGAATGTGGTTCTGTAAAAGCCCAAACCGCTTCTCCAGCTTCAAACCGACCAATGAGAAAGGTACCCGTAGGCTGAAACTTTTTGACTGGGGATAAAAAGGAGAAGTCTGAGCCAGCTGGAGAGCATGGCCATTTTGAATTCTGTGCTGTAGCTCTGCCAGCTGAAATAAAGCCTTTTCTCTTTTAAACATGGTGTTGGGGGTTCTTTCTCTCCATTGGGCCTCGGCTTCCTGCAACACTCTGACAGTCTGGGAAGCATAGTCTCAGGCAGAATATGAGAGCAAGCACTTCTGAGGAAGAGGTTAAAGAGAAGAGGAATTTATGCTGAGCAGGGTGGACAACTATCCATATTTAGTAAACTACAGCAGAAGTCATGAATACTGATGAAAGGAGAGACATACCCAGGTGCACTTGAGTTTCATGCTTCTTCATAGGTTTCATGTAAAAGAAATGGCAGTGTTTGAGGGTTTGGCCCTTTGACACGAAAACATGAAGGAGAGGACACAAAAACCCACATTGCTCATCCTTTACAGTTGTGATTTTCAACTGGTGTGCTATGAGGGGATCTTAGGTGTGCCTCAAAAAATTTTAAAGACCATTAATTAAATTATTTTTGAAAAAATTTCAAATCACAGAAAGTATATTCTCTTTTTAACTCCTTTTTTGGATCAACACAATTTAAGTGTGCTGTGGAAGTTTAACTGTAGGTTCAAGTGTGCCGTAAGATAAAAAACGGTTAAAAAACACTGCTCTATAGATTGATCAGAACCTCAATGGTGGTCTCTTATCAGGAAGGAATGCTGATCAGCTTTTGCCTCAAAATCATATAAAAGGAGGAGGAACATTAGGTGTATCATTGAAATCAGCAATGGAGCAAGTCTTTCCAAAAGATCTGATTTGGTTTAGTCCTTAGGGAGGAAAGTCTCATGGCAGTTAAAGAGGGAGAGTGTATAATGCGGTGTGTCTGACCTCCTATCCTATTATGGCTGGGATTTCAGTCTTTAAAGCTTGTCTAGGGATCCCTTAGCCAAGAGGGGTCTGTTCAGTTTGTTGGGAGCATAGGTTTATATTTTTGCTTCTCAAGATTTCATGTTAGTACTGATATATTAAGAAAGTAATCTTTTTAAAAAATTTGGAAAGTTAGGAAACAAAGTCCAGACTTCCTGGGTCTTTATACAAGCTAGGAAGAGCTGCCATAAACTCCCTTAGATGACCATTTCCATGTGGTCAAATGCCTAAAATGCTGTTATTTTTATTTCATATAGCTAGTGTGGAGATAGTTACATACTATGCCACGTCTTGGTGAACCACTGTTGAGGACAGAAAGAAAGAGGAAGGGAAAAAAGTAGCAAAAACTTCACCCTAACCTTCATAGAGCTTACAACCTAGAATCTGTCTTGTAGGGCAGCCATTGTCATAATCCCACCTTTACAGAAAAAAAAGGTACAGAAAAGCAATATGTCCTGCTCAAAGTAATCCTATGGGGGACTGAAGCTAAGACTCACCTAAGGGTTTTTCAGGATACCTTCTGTTGCTGGGAAGCCTTGGGCTCTCCCATTCTACCTCTGAGCTCAGGCTAAGTCCTGTCCTCTTTCCCCCTCCATACCTGCTCTTCTTAGTGGTTCAAGTGATGCAGCGTTGAACCAGTGCTGTGCCTTGGTTTTTACTGAGTGCCCTTGTGTCTCCCCATTGGAATCTGACTTCTCCAAGGCAGGTGTTGTTTTAATATATAATCTTCACCTCTCTCTCCCACTACCAATTTGATGCTTATTGACACAGCCCAGGAGTAGAGTTTTAATCAGTCTGGGATAGTGGAAAGAACTCCAGATTTGAAATGGGAGTAAGACCATAGGTTCTTGTCAGACAGGCAGGTATTGAAGTCATGCTCCACCCCTTCCTATGCGTAAGACCTGAGGGAGGCCGCATAGACTTAATTAGTTAATCTTTAAACTGATGTTGCAATGCACTAGTATGAAATAAATGAGTTTATGTGTTAAAATTGGTTTTTCAACTATGACTCACGAAGTACATAACTTATGCTGACAGGTGTGGACATGAATACAATCTGATTGCTATGGGATATGGAGTAGGATTGTGAAATGTAGGGTACCTTGAGCCAGCAATATGGGCATCATCTGGAACCCTGTTAGAAATGCAAAAATCTCTGGATCTGACTTAGACCTACTGAATCAGAAACTCTGGGGAGCAACCCAGCAACTAGTAGTTTAAAGACCCTTCTGGGTTATTCTAATACACTCTAACATTTAAAACTCACTGGTGTACAGAAAATCTACCTTGGTGACTTTGGGCCAGTGATTTCCTGCCTTCTGATAATCAGTTTACAAACTGCTAAAATGCAGGGATAGATAATGTAGGTATAAACACCCCCTCCTACCTTTGATAGTTCATAATTCTGATGTTAAGAATTGTTGGTACGTTTTTTTAATAACTCCTATGTGTCAGGTGTTTTGTCAGTTACATGATGTATAGTATTTAAAATAATCATAGGAAATGTATAAAACATAAAACTGAGGTTTAGGCAAGTTAGGTACCTTGTTCTGGGATGCTAAAACAGCTTATTGTGGAGATAGAACTAGAATCCATGATGTTGGTATCCAAAATTGCTTGCTAAATCACTCTGCTGCAGAAACCCACAGGAATGCTTATCTTTTACCAAGTTTCTAATAGATTGAACTACAGACCGCTATTAATAGTAGATGTTTCCAGCAGAGAACAGATATGAAATTTTTCCTTTTGTATAGAATTTTCCCCTCCCATAATAACATCTCATTTGATTTTGTCTTAGTGAGAGTAATGCAAATACTCATATAGGTCCATTTCAATTGTTATTTTAACTTATCACATAAAAACTAGGAAGTCAGTTCTAATTCCAACTTTTAATACAATAAAGCAAATTACAATTTGCAACTTTTAATACAATAAAGCAAAGTGGATATATTAAATCAAATGTCTTCAGGGAAAACATCTAGAGGTATAGTTTGGAAAATTTAGTTATAGTTAAGACTCATAGGCTGTTCTTAAAATGAAACAAGAAAAGATTATCTCTCTCTATCATATTCTAGGTAGTTTTGGCTGGAATTAGCCCACTCCTTTCAACAATCTATTTTTTTATGTTTAATAATAACATACATAATTTTGAATGAAAATCAAGAAAACCTGCGTTGGAGTTTCACTTCCCCTAAGTATTTTTTATTTGTAAAATAATGACATTTTAAAAATCCCCATGTATTTCCCAAGGGTTTAGTGAAAAGCAAGCATGATAATATTCGAAATACTGATATTTATAAGGTTTTGGTTCTTTTTCAATCTTTAGTACGTTAGGTGTAAAGAACCCACAGCGTTGTTATAAAGAAACACAGGTTACAGGCATAGACAGCACGGTTTTCAAGCACAAAAAAAGGAGCTAAATACCTGTGCTATTTAAAAGGTAAGATACCACAAATGAACTGTCTTTGTTGGTATCTATTTACGAAGACATAAACTGTCTTCATGTTTGTATCTATTTCCAGCTGTTGAAACATTTTACCTTTGAGGAGAACTTTATCTTCCATGCCTTTTTATTTATGTTCAAGTTTTCTCATTTGAAAGTTTCAGGGATTTAAAAATGTTTATGTAATGTTTACTCTACTCTGGACTCTGGGTTCGATTCTAGGAACACGATAGTAAGCAATAAAACTGTGGAATGCATTGTTTTGGCATTTGTTCAGTGATTGAAGAAAATTCATGTCCAGAAATACAGTTATGACAAAGTATGGTATATCTTATAAGGGGTGCTGAGAAATAGATGGATTTAACTAATACATAGATGCATGATAGACAGGATTTGGTGAGAGAAACCGAGAATGCCTTCTCATGGGAGGCAATGTAGATAGTGGGAGAGAGATTTTGAAAAGTTGAGTGTTTGCACAGGCAGATATGTTCAGTATAGAATGAAATGATTTTCAGGTGTTTTACAGATACCCAGCTAGAAATGGTAAGTTGGTAATTGATTTGAGGAGTTGAGTTTGAGAGATAGAGGTTTTAAGCTGGGATTAGTATTTAGGAATCATCAGCATGTAGATAACAACTTCTCTATCTTTACACCATGATGGTCATATAAATCTCTTTAAGGAAGATGGTTGCAGTATATAAACACATGAACATTTTTAGTTGACATTCAGGGGTTTTGTTTAAATAGGCAAGCATGTTATTTCAATAAGGGAACCTGAACAGAGTTAACTCATTATATTTCATCATTTAGATATGGAGTAGTATAAGTGCAGGGATATTTTCTCCCACAAACTCAGAATTCACTCAAAAGAGATAGATTGGAGTCATGTATGCTAAAAGGAAAATCTTCACCTTGTTTAGTAAAATGATTCCCCTTTATCACAACTCAGCAATATCAGAGAAAAATAAGGCTTAGCAGGCAAGTTGTTTAGATGCTGAGGGAGAAAAGTTGGGTCGATATTTTAATTTGAGTTCTGCAATTATGGATGCAGATAGTTTCTTGACGTTGTACTGATTCTTAATAGAATGCTCAGCACACATTTCACATTAGATCACTTGCTCTTGAAGACTCCGTTAATATAGAAACCCACAATTGCTCTTCTGAAAATCTGAATGTTCATGTGTAGAGGCTTTGATCTTTCTCACTTTCTCTCATCCTTCATCTGCACACCTTGTTCAAGCAAGCTCTATTTATCTTTTAAGACTTGTTTAATGGCAATGAGAGAATTGTAGGTAAACATTATGGTTTTTCATTGATTATTTTCTAACTTTTCCATTAAAATAAAATATTTTTTATAAAAATAATAAAAATAGTGAAATAAAATGTAGTCTGAAACTAAATTTAAGAATTCCATGTTAAGGCTTTACCCAGACGCATTTAATTTTAACTGTTATCAAATTAATCTTCTCATTTTTAAATGTAGCTTTCTCCTCCTCAAATAGATATTGCTGCAGTGAATATCTTCAGGTGTAGAAGTTTTCTTCTTTGGAATTGTTTTGAGTAGCAAATTAAGAGTTGGTAATTGCTGGATCAAAGAAAACTGAATTTTCATAACATTTTGAAATGTTTGAACCATGTGACAATGAAATTATTTTGTAGCTTTCAAATCTATTTCTTCATAAATTCCATTTCTCTGTTTTTCTGATTATCAATTTTCTAGGTGTAGTTGCAAATGTTTATGTTTATGTTATTTTATAATGCTACCATTGAAATGTTTTTATGGGAGACAGAAGGAAGGGTTGAGAGTGCTGTTTAATTTTAGATGATAGAGAAAAGATAATATTAAAAATCATTGATAGCTTATTTGGCATAGATTTTTTTCTATTTCTTTTCTTTTCTTTTCTTTTTTTTTTTGAGACAGAGCCTCAAGCTATCCCCCTGAGTAGAGTGTCGTGGCATCACAGGTCACAGCAACCTCTAACTCCTGGGCTCAAATGAGTCTCCTGCCTCAGCCTCCCAAGTAGCTGGGACCACAGGTGCCCACCACAATGCCTGGCTATTTTTTGGTTGCAGCCGTGATTGTTGTTTTGGAGTGCCAGGGCTGGATTCAAACCCGCCACCTTAGGTGTATGTGGCTGGCACCTTAGCCACTTGAGCCACAGGGCCAAGCCGATTTTTTCTATTTCAATATTAATAATAATTGATAGCTGATTTGGCATAGATTTTCAATCTTATTTATTAATAGAGATGCAAGCCAAGAGAAATAGATGTAATTTTATACCCAATATTGGCAAAAGTTGTCATATTAAATAATTCCCAGTGTTGGCCAAGATACAGAGAAAAAAAATGTTACAGCTATTGCAAGTATAAAATGATGCCTTCTTTCTAGAGAACAATCTGGCAGCACTTAGAAAAATAAGTGTATAATATAAGCCATGATTCCACTCACTCAGGTTATAGGCAGACAAGGGGGAGTATGTCTATCACAGCATAGTTTGAGATAAACAGTGGGGGTGCCCCTATCCATGTCAATAAATAGTTAAAATGGATGGATGTACATAAATCCACATAGATAGGCTGTAAAACACAATGTTGTATGAAACTATCAGTAGATAGCAAAAGATCTTTAGCACACTGTCAATTATGGAAATTAAAATATTTTATTTAGAATAACAAAATGCATGATATTTAGGTGAATGTAATATGTAGAGAGAGGTTACAATTCGATTGATAGATAAAAGAAATGGTGAAATTTCCCTCCAAATGAGGCTTCACCAAGGACATAACATCAAACATCTTTTTGCAGAATCCTAGAGAGAAGACAAAAGTGGTGGCTGGGATGAGAGGTTGATATGATAAAACTCAATAATTGAGGGCCTAACATGACAACTTGATAATACAGATAATTTTCTGTATCTTCTATTATGCAGTTTCTTCTGAGTAGTGTGATTAACTCACCTGTCTGTACTGATGTGAAGATAGAAAAAAACAAAGCAAGAAAGGAGGCAAGGAAGAAAGGGCTGAGAAAGAAACACAAAGAGAAATGCATATAAAATTTGGCAGACATAAAAACAGACACAAAGAAAGGAAGAGGAATAACATGGTATTTTTTTGTAGGTTGTGAAAAATACATAAAAATTAAAGTCAGTGCCTCAGAAATTCAGCTCTAGCAATTTCTGTAAACAAAGCTGGGAAAACATATTCGCAGCATATATGAAGGGTTGTTTTCTTTGGGTATAGCTGAATAGCAGGAAATACAGGCAGTTCATAGAAAAATAATTATAATGGCTATTAATTATATAAAAAAATTGTCTGAACTTATTCAAATTAAAGTAATATGAATAAAACAACAATTTTAGTTGTCCACATATTAAACTCTCACATAATACATAATTGTACAATGCCTAACACTAGTGAGAGGAAGGATTCTAGAAATTTCAGATACTGTTGAAAGGAGTATATAATACAGCCTCCTTTAAAAAGATTTGGCCATATTACTCAAAATTGAAAATGTGTGTTCTATTTGACTCAGGCATCACAGAAATTATCCCATGTATTTATTAACACGCAGAAATATGTATGTGTTTACCATCTGTGTAATCTCGGTCATTTATACAACTTCTATATGCCTCAGTTTCCTCATTCTTAAAAGTGAAATCATAATAGTGACTACTTCATAAAGTTGATATGATGATTAAATGTCTTATATGTAAGTCACTTACAGCAGTGCCTGAAACATAGTAATAACAACAATAACAGAATCAGCAATGTTATGATGACTGCAACTGCCACTAGTAGTTATATTTATTGCAAAAATATTTTTGATAACAAAAATAATTGCTGAGAAGTTAATTTTTATCAATAATATGCCAGTTAAAGTAATTATGATATATTCATCCAATGGTATATTCTACAAAAACCACTCTCAATGTATACTTAAGTGAAAATAGGCTACAACTCACCCTGTGTCCATTTTTGGGTTGCTATAACAGAATACTCAAGAATGGGTAATCTTCATAGAGAGGGAAGAATGTATTTCTCACAGTTCTGGAGGCTGGGAAGTCCAATATCAAGTTACTGGCATATGGTGAGATGAGTTTGCTACATCATGCCATAGTGGATGTGAGAGGATGAATGAGAACAAGAGACAGAAAACAAGAGAAGATCAAACTTGCTTTTATCAGGAACCCACTCCCATTGTAACAGCATTGATCCATTCTTAAAGGTTTCTACCTCTAAATCCTGTTGCTTTGGGGATTAAGTTTCCAACACATAAGCTTTGGAGGACACATTCAAACTATAGTAACCTGAAATTCATTTATGAATATTACAAGGAAGAAAAGATTTCTCATCCATACCAAGGTTCAAGTCCAGAGCACTTATAATAAAAAACAGATTAATAGGATAAAACATACAAATTCATTTAATAGAAGTTGTCTGTGACACAGGAGGGTCTAGAAACGAGGAGCCAAAGAAATAGGGAAATCTATTTTTGTTGACAGTTGTGCAGAAGTACATAGTATAGTTGAAGAACAAAGGACTACAATCTATGGTGGCAATTTAGCTAGGCCAGTTTGTTCAGATTTTTCCCTGCGTTCCCATGTGACATTCCTTTCTTCTGGGTATAAAGGAGATCCCTTGGGAATGAGGGTCTTATTATTTTATAGGATCTTCAGAGAATTCTTTATGGTCTGCCTCAGTGTAGAAGCATGGGAAAAGATGAGAAAGGTCTTCTACTTGTGCCATTTTGGGGGTAGTATGTCCTGAATCCCATTAATATACACAAACAATTCTGTAAAGCCACATGACAACATGTAAATAGTCACTGTTTCTGTGAGCTTTATTTCTACAGTTTTTTAAAAAAATAAAATGAATATTATTTAGACACAAGACACACAATCATAGACATTTACACATATGTGTACGTAGAAAAATGTTAATATTTATGTCTCTTAAAATTAGCTCTCTAAATTCTTGCAATTTTTTGTATCTTCTGTTACACAATTTCATTAATATTTAAATTAGATAAATATAGATTTAAATGGCATAGTTTGGGTTTAATTTTAGCTTTAAAAACCTTTAGCTATATTTAACTCAGTATATTTAAATATTTTTTTCTGAGATTTTGCTTATTTCCAAAATCTGAGGAACAAATTAAAAATATATATACAAACCCTTTGGCAATTTTATAGATTCTTTACAAATGTTAGTTGGTAGTGTTATAAAGTTGTTTGTAAGCATCATGTTTAATGATGGAAATATTTCATAAAATTGAAAAATAATGCAAAGATCCTGTTGGGAGTTAGGTGTGTAGTGTAGCTTAAGTCCAGCTTTCCTGGAGAGCTAGAGTCCAAGTTACTCAGAGCATAAGGTGTCTGGCCTTGGGCAAGTCAGGACTAGCCTTGAAGAGATCCCGTCTGACCAGAGCCCAGGATTCTGGCCTTCCAGGTTCTGTAGATTGTCTGATTGATATCTTGAGCTGGAATACTTAGCAAAGTTTACTCTCACCTGAGTCCTGCTCAGGTATAAGATTAAAATCACTGAAGCAAGTTAGGAAAGTAAAAGTTTACCCCCCAATTTGTAATAATCACATGTGGTGTTTACTTGATTTCCCCTCTGTTGCTTTGCCCTCTTTTACTAGGAATGATTGCTTGGGGTGCCTTACTTTGAATAACTAAAATTAACTTTATGTCTTATGTTGTCAATATGATTTATGGTTTTGACTGAACAAAGAGACCTTTGGTGAGTGGATCGAGGCTGCACTTGCTAGATGCTACTACAAATAGGGCAAGCTTCTCACAGGCTCCCATCAGTTATTTCTCTTTAGACAGTTGAGTCTTAGTCTTTTCTCATGTTGACTATCCTCAGTGCATATCCCAGCAAAGGTAATGGGGACCCATACCTCCACAAGATCCTACTGCAACTAATTATCAGTCACACAACTAGTCATATTCAGAAGGCGAGCCTACTCCACTTATACCCTCTGGGGGTATACCCAGTCAGCCTTCTGGGTACACTTAAATGACTTAAGTGGCTATAACTACCTCTTAGAAATGTGGCTTCACTTCAGTTTTCAGGCTCCACAGTGTTTAAAACGGTTTGTTTAACATAACAGAGGATCAATTAATTTTATCTGAATTAATGGACATAAAGCTTTATTAATCACTGTTTTCATCTAAAATAAATTTTCAAAGCTATCACAAGTTTTTCCTTGTCTTTGTGAAATGAAACATATCATTTGGCTCTCTATGATAGGAAAATGTAAAGACAATTAAAGCCAAAGAAGAAGGAGATTCTTAAAAGACTCACCAAACAAGTTTGGTTTGCTTTGTGCTCCTCTTTCCTTTTATTTCCCTTTTGATAGTGCTTCTGTGAAACTGAAATCTCTTTTATCTAGGAGCAGTTTACTGGATCCTTTTATGATTTGGGTATAGTTAGACAATCAGAGTTAGAACTTTAGAATTCACATCTTATTGGTGTTTGCCTTCTTTTAGAGGATACTGAAGGTTCTGAGAAGTATCCCTGGGTTTACAAAACCCTGAATGCCTTGATAGAGATGGTGACTTTCAAGTGCTAATTGACACACTTTATATAAATAGGATGCCAAGATCGCCAGATGAGACACCCAAAGAGAAACATCAAAAGCTCTCTTCTTCAAAGGAGCTCCCATAAGCTATTTGTTGGGAGTGCAAATTGGAGCAACTCTCTTGGAGAACAATATGCAAGTTATTTATCAAAATTTCAAGAAAAATAGAGACTTTACATCTTTTGTGTTTACCTGGATGGAGTTGAAACACATTCTTCTTAATAAAGTATACTAGAAAGGTAATTCTATAAAAAAATTCTATGTACTTAATACTAATATGAAACTAATATATGATATATACAACTAGAAGTCCACATGAAAGATAAAACACAAATATAGTCTAGCAATGGGGAAAGGAGAGGAGAGAGAGGGGAAGGGGGAGGAGGTAAGGCTATTGGCTGGAATAGGAGGGCAATTGGTGGGATCTCACCTAATGTGCATAATGTGAGGGTGTTCAGCACATCCCTGGGTGAAGGGTTCAACTACAATTTTAACTTTACCGTACAATTGAAGACAATGTAACTTTAACATTTGTACCCTCATATTAACTTGAAATGAAAAGAAAAAAATTTTTAATGCACTTACACTTTGAACCAGCAACCCCAATACTTAGAATACGTATATATGTGTCTATATATGTGTGTATATACATATACACACATATATAGTAAATATACAGGCATAATTTAGTTAAAATATAAGTATGTGAATACTTAAAACATTTTGTTGCATGACCATAACACTAGACAATACTGTCCAACATATTATGATAATGAAAGAGAATATTTTTATTCTTAGGAGTTACATGCTGAAGAAGTTAGGAAGAACAGAAACATGACAAATGCTGAATTGTTAAATCCAGGTGAATATATAAACATTTATTGTACTATTTCTATTTTTCTCCCTGTTGAAAATATGAATAAAAAGGTTTTGGAAAGGAGTCCTTTTGATATAGTATTGAGCAAAAAGAAAAATTATGGTCTATTTATATAATGGTAGATATGGTCTATTTATACATAGATAAATAGTCTATTGATGTAATGGTAGTTGTCAATATGTAAAAAAAAATAATAGGCATATTTTTAGATGGTAAATGGCAGAAAAATATTCCTTCCACGTGGAGGATTTTGAATAGTTACTTTAAAACAAGACTCTGGTGCTATGAGGGAAGAGGTTGCTGAAGACAAATTCTCCTACTGAGAACAATTAAAAAGCTGTACAGAACACAAAATGCATATGGTTGAAGCCAACAGAAAACTAATGAAGCAATAGGATTTAGAGTCCAAGAGCTCAGCGAGAAGAAATGCTTGGAGGAGATGACATCTGTAACTGCTTTCTTTCTTGGGGCATTTGACTATTCTTGGTACTGAGCACTTAGCTGACTATCCTTGTATACATCCAGGAGGAAGTTTGCAGCTAAGAGGGAGAAAAGCCAGCAGAGGCTTTGGCAACCTCCCAGAACAAGAGGGACAAAAATTAAATTTTGGGGATGCCAAGACAGCCAGAACATGGGGTGACAGCAAGATCCTGGTGAATGGTGGCTAACAGATAATCAGTTTTGTCCTTGAGGCATTTGCCAAATTCTTAAACACAGATAAGTAGACAAAATGCTCATGAAAGGCAGAGTTGAGTTTTCTACCATTTCATGGTGCCAAAACCCCTGAAAATTTACTTTAGAGTCCACTAAAAGGAGAGCCCTTATAAAAGCACTCAGAGAGCCACAATATGGGGTTAGAGATGGAACAGGAAAATAAAACAATAAAAACTGTATTTTAAATTAAGTCAGTTCAGTCGTTGGTTAGATGAAAGTGACCTGCTCACATTTTGTCTACTAGAGGTTGAGTGAGATTATGTAGGAGAAGATGATGATGCTGGAGACTCTATAAATTATCATATAGAATGTCCAACAATCCATCAAAAATTATGAGGCATTCTAATAATTAGTACTGGGGGGGGGGAAACGATAGAAACACAGATGATTCAGATATTGGAGTTATGAAAGATGGACTTAGAGTAGCTGCACTCAATAGTTTCAAGAAAATAGATAATAAAGTGAAGAATTTCATTAAAGAAGTTAAGATTTAATTATTGAAAAATGAAATAATATTAAAAACTTAATAAATGAGTTTAATATCAGATTGCACATAGCAGAAAAGAGAATCAATACACTAGTCAGTGGAAATGTCTGGCTGAAGCACAGAGGAAAAATATAGAAAATGTATAAAAGAATGAAAGAAACATACGGGATATGGTAAGAAAGTCTAACATGTATGTAATTGAAAGAAAAGGTAAAGGAAATAAAGACCAGGGTAAGAGTGTTATTTGGGAGATAATGGCTGGGTACATGTATTTTCTAAAACTGTAAAAAAAAAAAACTTCCTACAGATTCAAAAATCCTTATAACTCCTAGCATGCAAAGTACCAAGAAAAAAACCCCACATAGTTATATTATAATAAAATAGATAAAAATTTTCTTTACAGAGAAATTCTGCAAAGCTTCTAGAGAAAAAGGACATATTACCAGAAAGAGAACATTTATAAGACTGAGAGGTATCTCCTCAAAAGACATTAATGTAACAAGAATTCAATGGAAATCAGTCAAAGTCACTGATCTAGAATTTTGCATATACCAAGGATATTCTTTAAACTTTAAGCAAATTAAAGACACTGCCATATAAACAATTGACTAAATTAATTGCTCCACTAAAGGAAATACTAATGCAGAAGGAAAATAATCTCAGAAATAAACATGAAAACAAAGGAAGAAAAATGAAAAAAGTTAGTCTCTGAATACATATAAATGAACACTGATAACTTAAAAGTACTAACAAGCACTTTTTTAACAGAATGAGTTCACGTACTTAATTGGTCTCATATGACGACAGCTCTGATGGCCATTCCAGACAAAAGTGTTCCAACATTGCTTGGAAGTGTGGACTAGACACTGGCATCAATGCTAGTTTCCCAAGGGGAGTACTTCAAAGGTGACTATAGTGATATTCAGCAATGAGATACGTAGCATTTTTTCCTGGGGTGAGTTGGCAAACTTAATTGCCAACCTCATATGAAAATTAATTTTTTTAGGATACAAAATTCTAGGCTGAAAGTTGTTCTGTTTAAGCAAACTAAAGTCAGGGCCCCAATCCTTCTGTCTTGTAAGAATTTCATTGAGAAGTTTACAATTAGGCTGATAGGGTTTCCTTTGTAAGTTAATTGATGTGTTTACCTCACAACTCAGCGGAGTTCCTCCTTGATGATTTTGGCCAGTTTGATGACTACATGTCCTGGTTATTACCTCTTTGCAATGAATCTCCAAGGTGTTCATTGAGCTACCTGTATCTGAATCTAAATCTCTATGAAGACCAGGGAAGTTTTCCTCAATTATTCCCTCAAATAGATTTTCCAGGCTTTGTGTTTTGTTTTTTCTTCACCCTCAAGGATATCTATGATTCTTATATTTGTATTTGGCCATTTTATATAGTCCCATTTTTTTGTAGACTTTCCTTGATTCTTTGTTCTTTTTTTTTTTTTTAACTGAGTTAAATTAGATACGGTTGTCTTCAAATGCTGTGGTTCTTTCTTCTCCTTGGTCAAATCTTTTTTAAAACTTTTCACTATGTTTTATATTTCCTTAAGTGAATTTTTGTTTCCAGATGTTCTATTTTTTTTAAATGTCAATCTCTTTAGCAATCTTTTCATTCATTTATTGAATGGTTCTTCTGGTTTCTTTGAGTTGGTTTTCCGTTTTCTTCTGGATTTCATTGAACTCCTTTGTGATTCATATTTGGAATTCTTTTTCTGCCTTTTTAATATTTTCATTTTGGTTGGATTCCATTGCTAGAGACCTGGTGTTCTCTTTTGCGCTGCTCTTTCACTCTGACTTGTTTTAGTTCCACAGCTTTTGTACTGATTCCTTCTCATCTGTTGCTTACTTGTTTTTCTTTGGTTTAGATGAGGCGTTTCCCTCCTCACTCATAACAGCACATTTGTTGGGTAAGAAATTTGGCTTTGCTTATGTGTGCTTTGTCGGTGGTCTAGGTCCTAAGTAGATTCTTTGATTATAGATAGATATTCTTACTGTGGTATTTTTTCCAGCTGCTCATTATTTATAGGCTGTAGCAGTGGTAAGCTTTGTGTTTTGCCAGATTCTCTGTCTTTCAGTGATGAGGGAGGGTGGTGGTCTTGGAATTCTTTCTCTTTCCCCATCTCTGTGATCTTCTTAACAGTGCCGCTTGTCTTGGCATGCCTAGTTTATCTCTAGACAGTAGGTGGTACTTGTGGGTAAGAATCAAGACCACACCCTATGTGATTGAGCCAGTAAATATTATAAAGAGCTGTGCAAATTGACCCTCCTGTCAGTGCCACTTGCCAGAAGAACCATGTCAGAGTGTTGTTTTGGGGGACCTGCCACTGACTCTAAATAGCCTCTCAGGAGAAGTCAGGAGAAGTACTCAAATGCCCCAGGATGTCAGCAGGGGCTGAAACTGCCAAGTGAATCCTTGTTCTCCACTACAGCAGAGGCGAGTTGAGCAAGTGAGGCTAGGCAGGGCTAGGCTGAATAAGCCTTCCCTCAGGCTCCATGGCTAGTGAGGTAATTATTCAAATGTCTGCTCTAGAACTTCTGGCGAAAGCCACTAGGGAAGGGTTGAAGTGGGTCCACCCAGCCAGACAGTCTGCTGTGAGAGTGAGGCCATCCGAGATTCACAACCATGCTGTCAGTAGTGGGTTTCACTCTTCTCCCCACTTCCCTGCTCTGAAGTCATGTTCCAGTGCCTTTTAGCAGATGGGAGCTCACTGGCTGAGCTCCTTAGCAATGACCCCGCAGGCTAAGTGCTTCCCTGTTAAGGATCCTGCTCAGAATGAAGAATACAGCTTTCCTGTGTGTGAGTGTTGGGGGGAGGGTGGGTGTAGTCTCCATGAGTGTGCTGCAGCTGGGACCCACACTGAACTCTTTTTTTGGTTCTGCCCATGAATGCTCCTGTGATTAGTTCACAGACTGCCTTGGAGCAACAAGATCAAGACCTGGGGCCACAGGATCTGGCCTGCAGCCTTTTCCTGAGTCCATGAATATCAATCCCTGACTGTGCCAGGGAGAAGTGTGCTAGTCACAAGTTGTCTATGGATTGCTCAAGCAGGTTTGATATCCTTCCATTCTGGAATGTGCCATGCTTTGATGGAGCAGCCAGGCAAGTGGCACCAAGGAGGACTGGTGAGCCCATCTTTATTTGCTGCAGGAGTTTAAGAAGAAATTTGAGCCCCACTCTCTGTGGAGGCCTTGGTGTGGTGGATGCCCTATCAGGGGAGAAACTGCCCCTCCTGAGAGCCCCGGCTCATTTGTCTTTCTTGGTAGCTGTGTGCAAGGCAAGGGAATGGAGGAAAGGAGCCTAAATGGAAGACAGCTAGCACTCTTGTCATCTCCCTTCAGCAGGCATCCCACCCAGAGTGTTTAGGCTCTGGGATCATGCAGATCTCGTGGGACTCACCAGCCACAGTAGCTTTTGTAGTCGAGGCTAGAGTTGGAAAATGTTTATGTGGGAATGAGTACGTCAATGACTGAGGGGCTGAAGCTCCCTGGAGAGGACACAATTGCACAGTGGGTGGAGAAGCAATATGACGCTGCTGTCTGGCAGTGAGGGGGAGCACCCCAACGGGTAGCAGCCTGGTACTTTTCCTCAAGAAGCAACCAGTTCACTGGCAGCAGCAGTTTCTGGGTTTGTGAATGTAGAAAGACTCTCCAACAGCTTGGGAGCCTACTGACTGCCACACACTTGAGGGAGGGAGAAAGAAACCACCCCATCTACTCCTTTTCACTGGATTCTAAGCTCTTGGAGTTTGATCTCTGCTGATCAAACTTGATCAATATCTTGCTCCCTCTTGTTCTGCTCCTCAACTTACTCCTGTGGAATCTCTAGTAGGTTCTGGCACTTTCCTCTAGGAATAACACCCAATCTATATTCGTCTGTTTGTTTTTTCTTTTTCCTCTAAAACTTTTCCTTCTTTCTGAGATGATCTGGCAGCATCTTGTCTTTTAGAAGCCCTATTATTTTGACATTTTTAAAGCCAAACTTCTTTTTAAGAATGCACAACCATCTTGTTCTAGCCTTAAATTATCCAGCCTGAGATATTTTACTTTCCTTTTGCTTTAAGGTGTCACAGAAATGCTTTTGCTTTTCTCAAATCATGTTAGAGTCTACAGGTACATCCTTCTTGTGACAATTCTGCACCCACATAAGATCTACACTTTTAACATTAGACAAAAATGTATTTTGTACAAAGTACAAGGTTTTTGTACTGGCATAACTCCAAGAATGGCTTCACAATTTTTTCTTTTTCTTTTCTCTTTCCTTTCCTCTTCCTCTTTCCCCTTCTTCTCCTCTTCTTTTTCTTCAAGGATCCTTATACTGGATTTATTTATCTTTAAGTGGTGGGAAACTGGAGCTTCAGGCTTCAATTTTTGGCCCATATAAAGCAATTAAGTGCTTTTTTGTAGTATCATTCCTTTTCTCTTCTTCTTGGAAGCACTTCCAGCATCCCTAGTGAACTTATCTGGTTTCATGGTGTTACTTAAGGTTTACAGTATTGCACTATGCACAATGAAAAATACTTGAGAACTGTAAGAGATCACTTTTTACACCAATACCCACTTTACTGGAGAGAGAAACTGCTCACATATAGATTATTAGCATCATACAGTGATTGGACATTCAAGGGCTTACTTATAACACTGGAGCTCTTGGCAATGGCGATAGGAAGTAGCTACAAAATTACTATAATATTACAGTATGTGCTAGAGTTAATTGTATGCAGTTATGATTTAATACTGTATCTTTATGAGTATTTACATTTCTCTTGACTGTGAATGGTGCCATGGATGGTCTCTAAGTGTTAGCACAAGTTTTGATAAGTTTTAACTTTTTAAAATAGTAATAGCTATGTATATATTTTATGGTAGTAAAGGATGAAACAGACTAATATCTACATGTATTTTACACTTTCATGGCATACTTTGTCTTCATTTTTTTTTTTTTTGATATTTCTAGGCTATATGGTTTGCCTGAGATTTTTTTTTCCAAATTGTCATGAAGCTCCAAAAATTTATCCCCAAAATTCATTGAAATAAATCCACATGTAAGTGAATCTGTGAAGTTCAAGCCCATGTTGTTCAGGGGTCAACTATAAATTAGAGTGAAGGATTTTTGCTCATAAGAACATATCATCAAATGAGTGAAGAGGCAATTAACAGAGATAGAGAACATATTCATAAATATATTAATATAAAGAAATCTTAGACATCTGTAAGAAACTAACAGACAACATAATAAAAATTGAGCAAAAGATATTACCAGACATTTCAGGAGAATACTCAAATGGCTAATAAAATAAAAGAAACATTCAACTTCATTAGTCACAGGAAAATGTAAATTAAAATTATAAAACATTCTACCAAGCACTCGCATTAATATCCACAGTGGAAAGCACCAAAAATGATAACTGTTGGCAGCAGTGCAAAAAATGTAGAACTCTCGTCAGTATTAGTGGCATATGTTTATTTCGTAAAATTTCAACTAAAGCCAAACATATGATGAATCTCTATGATCTAGAAGCTCCACTGCTGGATTCCACCCAAGGGAAATGTGTACATATATCCATCTGCAGCCTGTACAGTCAGTTCAGTTATAATGTAACACACATGTTCATGAAAATCACAGCATTATGCAAAAGCATACAATAAAACTACAGGGATCATGGAAAAATAGAGATTCAAAACAAAAGATTCAAAAACTCCATCCATGACACATAAAGAAGATAAGAACTTAATAAAAAAATGGAAATGCAATTTTATACATAATAAATGGTTAAAAGTACATTAAATGCTGTAATAAATATGATACTTTAGCTTGAAAAAGACCTAAAGTTGTGGACGCGAAGTTTGGAGCTTGTGAATTATTGTCAAATGGTGTATGGGAGCGTAATAACTTTCCTGACAATGAACTTGGTGGCTTAAAGCAACAGAAGTTTGTTTTCTCACAGTACTAAAGACCAAGCCAACATCCGGGTATCTGCAGAGCTGCACTCCCTTTTAAGGCTGTAAAGGAGAAACACTTCTTGCCTCTTCCAGCACTGGTGGCTCCAGACATTTCTTGGTTTGTGACTATTTCACCTCAATCTCTGCCTCCATCTTCATCTGACCATCTCTTCTCCCTGTATCTTCTCCTCTTCTGTCTCTTATAAGAATTTTTCATTGGATTTAGGGCCCACCTGGATAATTCAGAATGATCTCATCTCAACATCTTTATTACATCTGCAATGATCTTTTTTCCAAATACGGTCATAGACACAGGTTCTGGGGGTTAAGACTTAAATGTATTTGTTTTGGGCCCACCAAGGGCCCACCATCCAACCCACTCCAGGGGGTTAAAATTTTCAATTTTTCAGTCTTAAATTTTGGATCAAGTTTTAGTGTCTTTGAAATATACATCCTTTGAGGCACATGTTCATAATAGATTATCTGTTTCATCAAAAACAAGCTAAAACAAAGAAAACTCTTCCAAAGCATGGCTCTTTTTTTTTTTTTTTTTTATTAACTTTAAATTCTGTATCAGGCTAGAAATTATTTAATGGCTGTTTGGTTTCTCATCTTGGATTTCTCTGAGAGTTGAAGGCTCTGGAAATAGCTGCACATTTGAAATCTCCATTTAATCTTGAATCTACATACATACTCAACAACCCATTCCTTTTAGTCCTTGTTGACTTCATGGCATTTGCTGTTTTTTAAGTGTTTCTGGCAATAAAAAACCTTTATTTTATTTTCATAGCATTGTCTCTCATGGTCCAAATGTAGTTTCCTCTGTGACTATTACTTGTGATGTATCACATGTGTGTATATTCTCCCAATTCTTTTAAAAAGCCTTATCATTTTTAGCTTCTAGTGGGTCCTTGAAGCTTTCATTTAGCATATTCTTCCTGGAATTTTTGAACTAGGATGTTTGCAGACATTTGGGATGTTGAATGTGTGTTTGTACATATGTGTTAGAATGGAAAAGTTCACAAATGCAGAAAAGAATAGCAACACCACAACCTTGTAGAAAAATCGAACATAACAGATTATATACTGCATCATTTCATTTATATAAAATACAAAAATAGGCAAAACTAATTATGCTGTTATAAGTCAGGACAGTGGCTTCCATAGTTTTTGTCAAACAGATGAATTCACTGTGAAAATTCATGGAGAAGCACACTTCAAATACATGCACATTTTGCATGTGTGTTATACCGCAATAAAAAATCTTTTAAAAGTTTATTGTGGAAATAAGAAAAAAAAATGGTACCAACTGGCTCTGGAATCAAACTAGTAGAGTTTAAGCACTAGTTCCATCATTTGCTAATCATGTGGCCTTGGGCAATTGATTCCCTTGTGCCTCAGTTTCCTTACTTGTACCATGAGAAAAGAAATAATAATAATACCTGTTTTATGGGGTTGTTGTGAAAATTAAATGAATTATAAATGTAAAGCACTCAGAGCAGTACTTGGTGCAATCTGATGTGGTGTATTTGTTATTATTATTCAGTCTGTTTGGTAACCTGTATTTTTATTTAAATTATACTCAGGCCATATCTTTTCATGTCTACTTACTTCTTGAAGATTTAAGCACAAATCAAAGGGCATCTAGTTTCCAGAGTTTCCCCTATTCCTGTTGTTGGAACATTTAAAATTGGTTGAAGAAGAATTTCATACATTGGGCTTATTATCACCTTATTTTACCCCAGATATTATTTCTTTACTTTCATTTCTATTCACTACATATATCTTTTCCTTCTTCCTTTTTCCTGTATTTTTGGTTCACTTATTTATATGAATTCCTATGTTTTATTCTATTCCCTCTAAATTCATTCTGTCTTTCTCTCAGTGATTAGATGATTTTAGACCTCAGTTTATTATTATTAAATTTATATGTTTTTTGTAATGTTTCACTTTTGTATCTACTATTAACAAATTATTTTAGCAAAGACATTCTTTTCTACCCATATTTATAGCTACTTTTACCCTTAAATTTATGTTTCCTGCTTTCCCTGTGCACTCTAGTTCTTTTATGCCAACAACTCTCTCATCTACTTGTGTTTTTATTTTGATTTATCTCTCAGGTAGTGGAACTTTTTAAAGGGAAGAATATGTACTAGTGGAATATTTATGTACCCTTTTATATCTAAAAAATATATTTTCCTTGTTTTAAAAGTAACCCAAATGCAGCAACATAACATAGTTGGGCATTGAATTCTTGGGTCATGGTTTTTGCTCCAAACCTCTATAATTTTTTCTTCTATTTTTCTTCTTCTTTTTCTTTGTCCTCCTCCATGGCTTAAGAAGTCCCTATCAATTTACCCTGAATGAATGGGAGATGTATCTTTGTGTGTGTGTATGTGTGTGTATGTTTGAGACAGAGTCTCACTACATCACCTTGGGCAGAGTGCTGTGATGTCACGGCTCACAGCAACCTCCAGATCTTGGACTTAAGCAATTCTCTTGCCTCAGTCTCCCAAGTAGCTGGGACTATAGGCACCTGCCACAATGCCCAGGTACTTTTTGGTTGTAGTTGTCATTGTTGTTTGACAGGACCAGACTAGATTCGAACCCACCAGCTCCAGTGGATGTGGCTGGTGCGAAAGCCACTGAGCTACAGGTGCTGAGCCAGGGACATGTATCTTTGGATATGTCCTTTCTATAGCCACACAGAAGGGTCTACCCAGTTGCCATTGCTGGGAGAGTCACTTCAGCCAAAAGGAGGGGAGACCCTCCTAGAGGGGAACTGGATGTGAAGGAGGGGTAATCATAGCGCTATTGGAAAGTTAAAGTGTTATGCATTTCTATACAGAAACTGAGCAAAATGAAAAGAAGTCACCAGAATATTAGACCAAGGAAAGCTATGTCCCTAAGCCCCCGCAGTGAGTTCCCCATCTAGCCATAACTGTGGTCTTTAAATGGAGGAAAGAGGATGACAGGGAAGATAAGATGCTATGAGTGTCCTCAGCCTGGCTGGAAGCTGCCCTTGATCCTCCATATCCAGATCTGTTTCAATTCAAATTTGATCCTATGAATGTTCTCAGAACCACCTCTGTCCACACCAGAGGCACTGAGAAAGTTGCCTGATGACACTTGTGACCCTGACCTCTGACTAGGTTTCTCAGGTCAGTGTTGGGTTTTCAGCCCCAACCAGACTCCCCTTCACAACCCTCAATACAGTGCCCCCCAGAGACTCCCACAGGAGGAGTCATTGGTGATGTCAATGAAAGAAATGGTGGTCCCTAACATGAGACAGTGATAAACCCTAGACGCCCACAGACACATGAAAACAGACTCAGATACACCTAAATGCATATTCTTATCCCCAAAAGCCCTTAGTTTTCTCCCTTGTTCTCTGTGTGCTGCATGGCAGGGATCTAAAAGCAAGAAAGGAAGAAAAATCTTTAACAGCAATGGGCAGTTGGTCACTTTGCAGGCTCATTATAGAGAATCATGTGCTAATGTGGGGCCATCATAGCTATCCGTGAACTGCAGGAGGACCCAGATGTCCTGGGTTTCAAGAAAAAGTACAACATGTACACCTGCCTTGGACTCCGGGCCCAGGGTGGAGACTTTGGCCTAGGATGGAAGTTAGCTGTGCTCCAGCTCCAAGCTCTGCCCTCTAGGGACTGACCTTCCAACTGGGGGCCAAGAGCTGCGAACCATGACCTGCAAGCTCTCAGGCTTGAGCCTCTGGCTCTGGGATCAGGCTTAGTTAGCTCATTTTCCTGAACTCTAGCTTCTGGAGCTGAGCTAACTTTTCTGAGCTTTGTCCCTGGGCCTGCTCTGGGCTGTAGAGTCAAGATTTTAGTTGATCTCCTCATTCTTATCTCTCTTTTATAAGATCTGCTCATTCCTTGTTTTATGAAAGTCTCTACCAGGGTCTTTGGGCTCTGGGATGTCCCTTGCCTTATGGACTGGGCTCTGTCTATGTCCTCTGTCTTGGGGTCCTGGGCTTAGGGCTTAGGTATGGCTTTCTGGTTGGATCAGGGGTGGACCCAGAGCTCAGGGATCTTTCTAAGATCAGGGTTGGACCAAGAGCTCAGGGATCTGTCTCGTCATTGAGAGAACCAATGGGTGGGGTATAGAAAGAAGCTAACAATTTATGGGCCCAGACCAAGGACTGTGGGAGCAGCTGGATTAACATCCGTTTGGCAGACAGGGTTTCATTTATCTCCTTGGCTTTGACTCTGGCTTCAGACTTATCCCTGGAGCAACCAGGTTGTCTTGAGATCAATACCCCATCAATCATCCTACCTCACTTTGCATATCCTGCTGACAGTGAACTGTGAGGAGCTCATTAGGTTTACACCAGCAGCAGAAGTTCTGCAAGGATCATCCATCCTCAGGGCCTGTCCCTGGACACACAGGCCTGGCCAACTAGGAGTGTGGGATAGAGTTGTGGCTTTCAGGGACTCCTTGCATTTTGCATATTAGCTTTTTTCGTAGTGGGCCCCTAGCCAACATTCTTGAATAAATTAATAAGTTAATAAGCATATTAAGAAAGACTCAGAAAGAATAAAAAGAACACAGAGAAAATGCAAGGAGGGAGAATAATGAAGAGCAGGGAGCTGCCCAATCAATCCCTCAAAGCACAAGGCACTTCTGTGGAAAAGAGAAAAAGGAACAGGTATTATATTGTGGGATATGCCTCTCTGCTGGTCATTTTTAAGGCAGATGTTTTGATAACTTGTCAGTACTTGCAGATAGCTGGGAGATGGTGTCACAGTATACCTCCTCTTCTGAGCATGAGAGAACTAAGGGTTAGAGAAACAAAGTCACTTACTTACATTACCCAGATGTGATGTGTGGATGCTGATCAGATGGGCACCAGGTCCTGCGTGTCCACAGGGCACACATACCATGTCATCTCAGCCTTGCTCACAGCCCTCAGGCCATACACTGAAACTGATGCTGGGTTCTGGGCTGAGGAGGCAGACACAGAAGGACTGTAACACTGAGGGCCTGAGCCTGGGCTGGGGATGAACTTCTCATTCTTGGTCACAGGAGGAAGTTAATGAGAAGAGATAGTGGACATAAAGATTTTTGGAATTTGTTAGTTTGCTTACCCATTGATGGGTTGATGGGCACTTGGGTTGATTCTACACCTTGGCAATTGTAAATTGAGCTGCAATAAACATTCTAGTGCAAATGTTCTTATGATAAAATTCTTCTTTCTTCTTCTGGGTAGATGCCTAGTAAAGGGATTATGGGATTGATTGGCAAGATCTCACCTAATGTGTGTAAGGGTAAAAGGCTCAACTACAACTTGAACTTTTCCTCTGAAATGAAAACAGTTTCAAGTTAATGTGAGGGTACAACCAGGTCACAATATTTGAATCGGTTAGGTAGAGTTCCTCTTGTAGTTGTGTTCCATACCCAAAAGGTGTGCCATATACCCCTACATTGTACTCATTAAGTGGGAGCACCCCAAATCTATCTACTGGCTTTATATTAGTAATACATTGGATATTTGCTTTTCCATTCTTGTGATACTTTACTAAGAAGAATGTGTTTCAACTCTATCTAAAAGATGAATGTAAAGTCTCTATCTTTTTAATGGCTGAATAGTATTTCACAGTGCACATATAAAACAGTTTATTAATCCATTCCTGGGTTGATGGGCATTTAAGTTGTTTCTACATCTTGGCAATTGTAAATTGAGCTGCAATAAAAAGTATAGTGCAAATGTCTTTATGATAAAATGATTTTTTTCTTCTGGGTAGATACCTACTAGTGAGATTGTAGGGTCAAATAGGAGATCTAATTTGAGTTCCTTTATGATTATCCATCCTTCTTTCTGAAAAGACTGCATTAGTTCACAGTCCCACCAACAGTGAAAAAGTGTTCCTCTCTCTCCACATCCACACCAACACCTACAACTTCAAGACTTTGTGATGTAAGCTATTCTCACTGGGGTTAGGTGATCTTCCAGGGTGGTTTGGATTTGAATTTCTCTGATAATTGGGATTCATGAGTATTTCATATGTTTGCTAGCCATTTATCTGTCTTCCTCACAGAAGATTCTGTTCCTATCTCTTGCCCAGTGACAGATGGGATTGTTTGTTGTTTTTTGTTGATTAATTTGAATTCTCTATAGCTCCTAGTTATCAAATCTTTGTCAGATTTGTAATGTGCAAATATATTTTCCCATTCTGAAGGTTACCTATTTCCTTTAATTGTTGTGGCCTTAGCTTTGTAGACATTTTTCAGTTTAATTAAGTCCTATTTGTTTATTTTGATTGTTTTTGTGATTGCCACTGAAGTCTTCATCATAAAACCTTTCCCCAGGTTGACATCCTCAAGAGTTTTGATCATACATTCATGTAGAATTTTTATTCTTTCATGTCTTAGATTTAAATCTGTTATCAATCTTAAGTCAATAGTTGCAAATAATCTATGAAAAATGTGGGTCCAGGTTCAGTCTTTTACATGTGCTTATTCAGTTCTTTTAACAGCAGTTATTGAATAGGGATTCTTTTCCGAGTGTATGGTTTTGTTTGGTTTATCAAAGATTAGATGGCTGTAAGAGTCTGGTTTCATTTCCTGGTTTTATATTTGGTTCCAAATGTCTATGTCTGTATTTTTGTGCTAATACCTTGCTGTTTTGATAACTGTGGACTTATAATATAACCTGAAGTATGGTAGAATGATTCCTCAAGCTTTGTTTTTATTACTAAAAATTTCCTTGACTATCTGGGCATTTTTTCTGGTTCCATACAAAATGAAGAACTATTTTTTCCAGTTCTTCAAAGTATGATGTTCATATTTTCATGGGGATTTCATTAAATCTATTTGATTTAGGTAGTAAATCAATATCGGTTCTTCCATTTGTTGCTGTCTTTTGCTATTTCCTTTCTTAGGGTTTTGTAATTCTTTTTGTAGAGGTCCTTCACCTCTTTTGTATAATCCTAAGAATTTCATTATCTTTGAGCTACTCTGAAGGGAGTTGTGTCTCTGATTAGCTTCTGAACTTGACTGTCATTGGCATTGACAAAGCTAATGATTTATTGACATTGATTTTATACCCTGAGATGTTACTGTATTTCTTGATCACTTCCAGGAGTCTTGTGGTTGAATCTTTGCAGCTTTCTAAGTATAAGATCATATCATATGCAAAGAGTGAAAGTTTAACCTTCTCTGGCCCCATTTGGATGCCCTTCATATTCTTCTCTTGCCTGATTACATTGGCTAGAACTTCCACCAGGATGTTGAACAGTAGTGACGAAAGAGGACATCCTTGTTTGGCTCCAATTCTGAGTGGAAAAGCTTTCAGTTTTTCTCCATTCTGTATGATTTAGCTGTGGGGTTATCAGAGATGGCTTCAATCAATTTAAGAAATGTGCTACCTATGCCTATATTCTTAAGTGTTCTTGTTAGAAAAGGACACTGAATTTTATCAATTTTATCAAATGCTATTTCTGCATCTATTGAGAAGATCATATGGTCTGTGTTTTTCCTTCTATTTATATGGTGAATTACATATAAATTTATGTGTCTGCATTTGTTAAATCAACCTTGCATCCCTGGGATGAAGCTTACTTGATTGTGATGTCTGATTTCTTAAATGTATAGCTATAATCTATTAGCTAAGATTTTGTTCAGTGTTTTTGCATCCTTATCCATTAGTGAAATTGGTCTGCAGCTATCCGTTTTAGTTAGGTTTTTTCCTGGTTTTGGTATCAGGGTGACATTTGCTTCATAGAATGTGTTGGGGGAAGGTTCCTTCCTTCTCAGTGTTTTAGAATAGTTTCTGGAGTATAGGTACCAGCTCTTCCTTGAGGGTTTGATAAAATTCTGGAGTGAAGCTATCTGATCTGGGGTTTTTTTGTTGGAAGAATTTTTTATTGTTTCTTCAATCTCAGTGGTTGATATTGGTCTTTTCGATAAATATACTTCTTCTGGGATAAGGGTGTGCTATTTCAATAAATATACTTCTTCTAGGGAGAAGCTGTGATTCCAAGTATTGGCCCATTTTCTCCACATTGTCAAATTTCTGGGCATAGAGTTTTTTATTGTAGTGAGAGATAATCATTTGCATCTCTGAGATATCTATTATTATTTCCTCTTTTTCATTTCTAAGTGAGGTTATTAGAGATTTTACTTCTCTATTTCTAGTTAATGTGGACAAAGGTTTACCAATGTTATTTATTTATTTTTTGAAAGACAAACTTTTTGTTTCATTAATTTTCTGAATGATTTTTTTGTTTTTAATTTAATTTATTTCTGATTTAATTTTGGTTATTTCTTTTCTTTTGCTAGATTTAGGATTATATTGTCTTTCCTTTTCTATATCCTTAAGAAGATTCATTAGGTTGTTGATGTGCTCTCTTTCAGTTTTTCAGATGTAGGCACTTAGTGCAATAAGTTTTCCTCTTAGGACTGCTTCTGTAGCATCTCACAAGTTTTGGCAACTTGTAGTTTTGCTGTTGTTATGTCTGAGGAATTTACACTTTCCTCCTTTATCGTTTCTTTGACCCAACTGTCATTCAGCATAAGGTCGTTTTTGTTCCATGCCTTTGTGTGGGGAGGAACATTTTTCTTGGGGTTCCACCTTTATTGCCTTGTGATCTGAGAAGAAACAAGGTATAATTTCAATTCTTTAAATTTTGTTGTCGTTTGATTTGTGTCTTGAGTTATGATCTATTTCAGAGAATATTGAATGTGTTGATGAGACGAATGTATATTGCTTCACTTTGGGGCAGTGTGTTCTGTATATGTCAATTAAGGCCATTTGTTCCAGGGTCACGTTTAAGACCCTTGTATCTTTGTTTTCTTTCTGTTTGGATGATATGTCCAGTTCTGTCAAAGGGGTATTGAAGTCCCACCTATTATGCTCTTGTGGGAAATCATGTTGCCCAGACCAATCAAGGTCTGTTTTATAAATCTGGGAACTTTTAAGTTTGGTGCATGCATATTTAGAATTGTTGTATTTTTCCCTTGACCAGAGTGAAGGGCTCATCTTTGTCATTCTTAACTTTAGTTACTTTATTTTATTTCTTTATTCTTTTTTATTGTTGGGGATTCATTGAGGGTACAAGAAACCAGGTTATACTGATTGCAATTTGTCAGGTAAAGTCCCTCTTATAATTATGTTTTGCCCCTAAAAGGTGTGTCACACACTGAGACCTCCCACCTCCACCTTCCTTCCTTCTCTCTGTTTTTCCCTTCTCTGACTCCCTCCCTCATTCCCTCTCTCTGCTGTTCCTTTGCACTACCCCCTTATTCCTGGATTGGGGGGCATTTAGACTGTTTTCAAATTTTGGCTATTATAAATTGAGCTGTGATAAACGGTTTAGTAGTGCAAGTGTCCTTATGATAAAAGGATTTTTTTCCTTCTGAGTAGATACCCAGTAATGGGGTTGCAGGATTAAATGGGAGGTCTAGTTTGAGTTCTTTGGGGTTTCTCCATACTTCCTTCCAAAAAGTTTGCATTAGTTTATAGTTCCACCACCAGCATAAAAGTGCTCCTTTCTTTCTCCATCCATGTAAGTATCTACAGTTTTGAGATTTTATGATGTAGGCCATTCTCACTGGAGTTAGATGATATCTCAGGGTGGTTTTGATTTGCATTTCTCTAATAATTAGTGACGATGAGCATTCTTTTCATATGTTGCCTATCCATTTGTCTGTCTTCTTTGGAGAAGATTCTATTCATCAAAACTTTGTTCCTTCTATGTGGATAATTAGCTGACCCAGTACCTTTGGTTGTAAAGGCTATTATTTTCCCATTGAATTCTTTGACACATTTATTGAAATCACCTGCCCATAAAGTCCATGATCTATTTCTGGATTCTCAACTTTATTTCATTGATGTATGTGCCTATTCTTATATTTTGATTATTGTAGCTTTGTTGTAAGTTTTGAAAGCAGGAAAGTGACTATTTCAACTTAGTTATTTTTTAAGATTTTCATGGTTTATTCTGGGTCATATGAATTTTAGAATCAGTTTGACAATTTGTACATAGAAGCTAGCCAATATTTTTATAACAATTATATTGAATCTCTAGATAAATTTAAGGAATATTGTCATCCTTTTTTTTATTCATAGCTATATGCATTAGTGCATTTATGAGGTACAATGTGCTGATTTTATATAAAATTTGGAATGCTTACATCAAACTGGTTAACATAGGTTTCACCTCACTTACTTAATTATTGTGTTAAGACATTTATACTCTACACTTAATAGATTTGACATGTACCCTTGCAAAATGCACCATAGGTGTGGTCCCATGGATTACCCTCCCTCCATCCAACCTCCTCCCGCCTCTCCTGCTCCTCTTCCCTCCTTCATCCTGGGCTATAGTTGTGTTTTATCTTTCATATGGAAGTATGTGTGATTATATTTTGATTTCATAATAGTACTGAGTATTTTGTATACTTTTTCTTCCATTCTTGAGATACTTTACTAAGAAGAATATATTCCAACTCCATCCATGTAAACATAAAAGAAGTAAAGTCTTCATCTTTTTTTAAGGGCTGCACAATATTCCATGGTATACATATACCACAATTTGTTTATCCATTCATGGGTCGATGAGCACCTGGGCTTTTTCCATGACTTGGCAATTATGAATTAACAATAAACATTTTGGTCCAAATATCTTTGTTGTAAAGTGATTTGTGATCTTCTGGATATATACCTAGTAGAGGAATATATTCCTAGCAGAAGAATTGTAAGATTGAATATCAGGTCTACTTTTAGATTCCTAAGTGTTCTCCAAACTTCTTTCCAAGAGGAACACATTAGTTTCGTTTTATATGGAATCAGAAAAAACTTCAAATAGCCAAGACATTACTCAGAAATAAAAACAAATCAGGAGGAATCATGCTACCAGACTTCAGACTATACTGTAAATTTATAGTGATCAAAACAGCATGGTGCTGGAACAAAAATAGAGAGGTAGATGTATGGAACACAATAGAGAACCAAGAGATGAACCAGATGTGTATCGTCATTTGATCTTTGATAAGCCTATCAAAAACATAAATTGGGGGAAATATTCCCTAGTTAATAAATGGTGCTGGGTAAATTGGCTGGCAACTTGTAGAAGACTAAAACTAGACCCACACCTTTCACCATTAACAAAAATTGACTCCGACTGGATAAAAGATTTAAACTTAAGACATGAAACTATAAAGATAGTTGGTTAAAGTACAGGGGAAATGCTTGAAGAAATTGGCTTGGGAGAATACTTTATGAAGGGTCCTACCCCCCCAGGCAATTGAAGTAAGACCAAGAATACATTACTGGGCACTGATCAAACTAAAAGCTTCTGCACAGCCACAAACACGGTAAGTAAAGCAAGCAGACAGCCCTCAGAATGGGAGAAGATATTTGCAGGTTATGTTTCTGACAAAGGTTTGATACCAGAATCCACAGAGAACTCAAACTTTTTTTTTTTTTTTTTTGAGAGTAAGTCTCACCATTTCACCCTTGGTAGAGTGCTGTGGCGTCACAGCTCACAGCAACTTCAAACTCCTGGGCTTAAGCAATTCTCTTGCCTCAGCCTCCTAAGTAGCTGGGACTACAGGCCCCTGCCACAACCCCTGGCTACTTTTTTTTGTTGCAGCTATCATTGTTGTCTAGCTGGCCTGGGCCAGGTTCAAACCTGACAGCCTGGGTGTATGTGGCCTGCACTCTAAGCCACTGAGCTATGGGTGCTGCCAGAGGACTCAAACTTATTAACAAGAAAAGAACAAGTGATCCCATTTCATTGTGGGCAATATATTTGAATAGAAGTTTCTCTGAAGAAGACAGATGCATGGCCTACAGACACATTAAAAAAAAGGCTCATCATTTTTAATCATCAGAGAAATGCAAATCAAAACCACTTTGAGATATCTAACTCCAGTAAGAGTGACCTACATAACAAAATCCCCAAACTACAGATGTTGGCATGTATATGGAGAAAAGGGATCACTTTGGCACTGCTGGTGGGAATGGAATATTATTATCTTAACAATATTGTTTTTTAGTCCTCAAAATTGAGATATGTTTTGATTTTTTAAAGGTATTTTAAATTTCTTTCAACAATATTTTGTAGTTTTCAGAAAACTTTGTATTTTTTGTTAAATTTATTCCTGTTTTGTTTTTTATGCTTTATGATGTAATTGTTTTCTAAATTTCACTTCAGATTGTTTATTGATATTATACATAAATTCAATTTATTTTAATATATTGGTCTTGTATTTTGCAACCTTGTCAAATTAGTTTCATAGTTCTAATAGTCTTTTAGTGCATTCCTTAGGATTTTCTATATTAAAGGTCATGTCATCTTTGAATAGGAATAATTTTAGTTCTTTTTCAAGTAATTTCCCTATTTTCCCTGTCTAGAACTTCCAGTACAATGTTGAGTAATAATGGTAAGTGTATCCTTGTATTTTTGTGATCTTAGGGGAAAACATTACATTTTTAAAAACTAAGTATTATGCTAGCTGTGGCTTTTTTTTTTTTATAGGTATCCTTTATCAGGGCGAGAATGTTCTCTTCTATTTCTAGTTTGCTGAGTATTTTTATTGTGAAGTTGTGTGGAAATTTGTCAGATACATTTTCTGGATCTATCAGATGATTATGTGGGTTTTCTTTTTTGTCCTAAACTCTACTGCTATTTTACATTAATTTATTTTTGAATTTAAGATGACCTTGTATTCCTGGATTAAATCCCCCTTTATTATGGTGTATATTCTTTTTATGTTGCTAGATTTGGCTTACTAGTATTTTATTGAGGATTTTTACATCTATATTCATATTAATTATTGGCCTGTAGATTTCCTAGGATCCTGGATATCTTTATCTGGTTTTGGCATCAGCATAAAACTGGCTTTATAAAACTCTCTTTTGGAAGAGTTTGTGAAGAATTAGTGTTAATTAGTAAAGAATTAATACTAATTCTTCACATTTGGTAAAATTCACCAGTGAAGTCACCTGGGCTTGGCCTTTTTCTTTGTGTGTTTTGTTTTGATTACTAATTTAATCTCTTGTTATAGTTCATAAGTATCCACATTCTCTATTTTTCCTGAGTCAGTTTTTGTAGTTTGTATTGCTCTGGTAATTTTTACATTTTTGTCTAAATTATTTAATGTATTGGAATATAATTGTTATAGTAGTCCCTTATGATCCTCTTTATTTTTCTAAGGTTTGAGGTAATGTCCATTATTTCATTTCTAATTATAATAATTTGAGTTATCTTTATTTCTTTGTCTATTTCTTTTAGGCTAGCTAAAAATTTATTATTTTAAAAAATATTTACGAAGAACCAACTTAAAAAAATTCTTTTGTTTTTTTTTGCAGTTTTTTGGCCAGGGCTGGATTTGAACCCACCACCTCTAGGTATATGGGGCCAGCATCCTACTCCTTTGAGCCACAGGTGCTGCCCTTAAAATAATTCTTACTTCTCTAGTCTTTCTATTTTACTAAGTTTCACTCTAATGTTATCCTTTTATCTTCCGCTTGCCTTAAGTTTAGTTTGTACTACTCTTTCCAGAGTTTTAAGTTGGAAGTTTAAGCTATTAATTTGAGCTATTCTCTTTTAACATAGGAAATTATAGGTATGATTTTTTTTCTCTACATTCTGCTTTTGTTGTATCTAATAAATTATTGCTTGGATATGTTGTGTCTTCATTTTAATTAGCTCAAAGTAATTTCTAATTTTCCTTGTGAATTCTTCCTTCACTTATTGGCTATTTGAGAATGTGATTTGTAATGTACATACATTTGAAATTTTAAAATTTCTTTCTGTTATTGTTTTCTAATTTCATTTTATTGTTGTGGGATAAAGATTCTTTGTAAGTTTTCTCTTTCCAAAAATATTTACTGATCCTTGTTTAGCATACATGCTATTCTAGAGAATATTCCATTAGTACTTAAAAAGAATATGTATTTCTGTTACTGGGTGAATGTCCTGTTTTTAGGTATTCAGTGTAGTTGGTTTATAGTGTTATTCTGGTTTGATTTTCTTGCTGATTCTTTGCTACATGTTCCATCAATTATTGAAAATGGGTACTCCAGCTATTATTGTTTAATTGTCTATTTCTCCCTTCAATACTGTCAGTGCTTGTCTTGTGTATTTTGGGGCTCTGCTGTTGGGTTTATATGTGTTTCCCATCCAGCCATAGGACACACTCTGCTCTGTACTGAAAAGTCACCAGCTAAATCTTTGTTTCTTCCCTCAGCCTTGGTTTTCTTACCTGTAACAGGAAATTTAATGGAAATTCCAAAGGAAGAGGAAGTTTTTACTCCTGAGGCAGACCTGGCTGGATCAACGACTAGTTTTAGCTCTTGAAGGATGGATCTCTTCAAGATTCCTGCGTCCTAGAGTCACTGCGTGTATTTTTCTGAAAACATCAAAGAGGCAGCTCCCTCAACCCTGGGCAAATGAGGCAGGTGCAACTTTCTGACTAGGGTTACCAGATTTAGCAAATAAAAATGCACGATTTCCGGTTGTATGTGAATAATTTCTAATTGATTGTGCACCTGGACATTGATATAAAAGAAAAATATTACATAAATATGCTGAAATTAAAAAATATTCATGTTCATATCAAATAATTTATAAGCACATAAATTATATAATTCCTTAATTTTGCTTCCTCAATGTTCTGGTTGTCTTTGTTCTTTGTTTTACAGAATTTGCTGATAAAATTCTTTGCAGTTATGATCTATGTTCCATTTACCTTGCAACATAGCATCTACAGTGTCACGTACAATTTATTTCACTCTTTTCTTTATTCAACGCTGGTTAATGAGAACAAATATGCTGGCGCACTGAATATTCACTATCATAAAGCTCACCACTCAGAAAGCTCTTCAAGTTAGATATGTTAAAATACATAATGCTATCTTTAATGGCATAACTTGCTTTTCCATTCTTCATGATTACATTATGCCTCTTGAACAATGACTTTTAAAAATATTTTTTACTGACACAAACAGCATTATTTTTATTCCTTTATTCAGCAACATGCATTGTGAGATCATTTGTTCCCTTGCTGGAAGAGTATTTACTAACATTCATGTAAAATAATTGAATTTTTCACGAGATGAAATCCACTTTAAAAGATAGTCATGGTAAATGTTTTATTTATCCCCTTCAAATCAAAATTTCTTTCCTGGTCACAAGTAATGTCATGCCTAGTAAGAACAACCATGACTCTCAATGGGATATATATTTTGTCAATTCTTTCTTTAACCCATCCAACAAGTTCTTGTAAACAATGAAGTACTTCAATAACACTGTTTACTCTTTTTTCAATTTGCATAATAATTTTGATTAAGAGATATTGAAAACTATGAATAATAAGTAAAAGAGGGCTTCACTCAATGAATTATTTGAAAGTCAACAAGAACTTTTCAGGCCACCAGAATTAAAGTATAATTTCAGTGCTTCAAAATAAACTGAAGATTCCACTAAGTGCATTTGTTGAAGAAAGCCAACAGGCTTTTGAATTCTAGAGAATTAAAGAGGATTGAATAGGAACAAAAATCACAAAAACTTTTCAATTATTCACTTTGAATAGTGCTAAAGTAAGAGGATAATTTCATGACTATTGCCTTAATATCAGTAGAATGAATACAGGCCGGAGCAAGAGCAAGACCTTATTTCTACAAAAAGATAAAGAAATTAGCATGCACCTGTAGCTGCTGGTGAGGCTGAGGCAGGAGGATTGTTTGCATCTAGGGGTCTGAGATTTCAGTGAACTATGATGATACCATTGCACTTTAGATGGGGGAACAGAGCAGGACTCAATGTCAAGAAAAAAATACAGGTGTGGGTCAGAGTAGTATGAAGCAAGATATGGACATAATAGCCAACACCTTTTGTGGAATCTTTTGTGCTTTGCTTCAACTTTGAATAAACATTATTTGTACTTTTGGCTCAGCGCCTGTGGCTCAAGCAGCTAAGGCACCAGCCACATATACCTGAGCTGGGGGTTCGAATCCAGCCCTGCCCATCAAACAACAATGATGGCTGCAACCAAAAAATAGCTGGGCTCGTGGCAGGCTCCTGTAGTCCCAGCTACTTAGGAGGTGGAAGCAGGAGAATCGCTTGAGCCCAGGAGTTGGAGGTTGCTGTGAGCTGTGATGACATGACACTCTCTCTACCCAGGAAGACAGCTTGAGGCCCTGTCTCAAAAAAAAAAAAAGGAAACATTATTTGCACTTTTATATCAACATTTGTCTTTATATTATCTACATCAGAAGTAGCAACTCCCATCTATTCCTAACTAAATAGGTGAATTTTCTACAAATGCTTGCTTTTGTTTCTGAAGTCCCAGCTGGAAGATTTTACTTGTGGTAGCCTTATCAATCAGTCCTTTTCCTGTGAAAAATATTGCACAAGTAACAGGAAAAAAAAATTTTTTTCTGCATTGTGATTACTTGCAATCATACTATGTCATAAAAAATAGGTGAGACATTTAGGTCTTTGATAATCTCTGTAATAGTAAGTGTAGCCATTACATTTTTATTATTGCAGTAGATTTCATCCTGGCACTTGAAACTTTGCTTGCAATTTTGGAATCTGAAAATACTTATGGTAGCAGTATGTTCAAACAGTCATTTGAAGCTGAAAGGCTGATGATGACATACAGTACGGCGAGTCATTTCAACTTCTGCTGTGATTATTTTATCTTCTTCATTTGAATTTATCTTAATCAAAAAATTTGTTATTTTATGACTTCCTTTGGAAGTAGCTGAGGAAATCATACATCTCTTAAGCTTAGCTGTCAGCATATGCTGGCTTGCATCAACTTTCAGTTCTTGATACTGAGTAACAACTGCACACTGTTCAAAGCGCTGGAGAAAGACATTTTCCTTATTTAATAAATGTCCATTGGTGAGAAAATTCATCACAAAATTTAAACCTTTGGTTTTTCACTTGAGAGCTCAAATATATATAAATAAAACATAGGTACTAGAAACCACCTGAGAATTGAAAAAAAGATTGCTAATCTCACCTCTACTTCAGTGTATCTCTTACTCTCAAATCCAAATTATATCTAACAGTAAATGGGTCAGATAGTGGAAAGGGTTAAGAACTTGTGAACAACAAATCAGATGTCTAATGCAAAGCCAGGTAAACTTCCCGTTTGTCTGCAAGGGAGAACGGTATTTGTTAGGCATAATTTTCCTAAACAAAATCAGAGTTGATCTTACACAAGGTTTTTGGGAGTCTGGTGCTTAGGAACTGGTGAATTTTCCGGAACTTTTAAGAGAATGAGGAATTTTCACCTGTGTTAGGTGAAATTCTGCCATCTGACACTGCAGGTTCCTGGTTTAAAATTGCTATTGACAAGCTCTGGTCAAGAGGATTAAGACAGCTGTCCACAGGCATTAGGGAGCACGACCTCTGGGGTGAAGCAGCTGATGATTGGCTGTTGTCTGGAAGTGTGATCTGTCTCTAGCTAATTACTAGAGAGAGGTTTTTGCTGATTTCAGAGCACATGCATCAATCTAAGAGTGGTTATTGGTTTATAACTTGGTACTTTGGCAAAAGAACAGACTTTTCCTTTTTTGAATGTGAAAAATAAGTATTTTCTAATTCTTGGTCTCCCTCCCCATACATCCTCCCCCATGCAATTGTTTTTGGTCTTCCTTTAGTTCAACCTTCAAGAGAAACACTACTTTTATACACATATGTGTACACACATATATGTACATAATATGTTTATGTTCATACACATATACTTTTCTCTTTTTTCAAAACAGGATCCTCCATATGCTTCCTTGTGTTATTTAATATATTTTAATGTTTATGGATAAACATTGTTTGTTTCTTCAATATTGCCTTTTGAAAATTTTGTGTTGTTTTAATGTAATGATCTATAAGAAATACTCTTCCAAACCCCTGAAAAAAAAATTAAAAAAAAAAAAAGAAAAACATTAAAGGGTAATCTGGGTCTTTATTTGTAGAAGTACAATTTTCAGCTAGTGTTGCTATTTGAGTGACTTCATGGTCAAATACTGTGGCAAAAGAGTATCTAAGTATCCTGACAAAGTCAGTACAGGTTGCAGGATGAAGTCATCTATAGTGTATGTCCTATCGTACACTATGATGGCACAGAACAAAATGGGCTTTCTAAGAGTTTCTTCACTCAACCCTGATCTCTGAAATCAGCACCCTCTTGGCTTCTTCTCCACAAGCAGGGCAAGCACCTGACCAACAAGGCCTCTAGGTCAAGTGTTCTTCTATCTTAAACTTGAGGGCTTCCACCAGGCAAGTACAACATCTCAGTTTCAACTCTAATAATTATAGATGATGTTCCCTATTGTGTTTTCTAGACCTATGAACTGATATATTATGCTGTGACTGTAGCAGGAAACTGACACAGACAGAAGACTCCAGGCACCAGGTGGAAGAGGAAGTGGTTTTATTCCTTTGGCTGGGAGACTCGGCAGATTAGTGCCCCCAAAACTGAGCCCTCTGACTTAATCTCTTGCCTCTCTTTTGTACATTCTTTAGGGCACATGAGAGTCATAAAAGATGTGAGAGACGTGACAAACGTGAAGGTCCCTGGACTTAAGGAAATGGTCATGTTGGCCTGCACCCTTGAGACCGGTCGGGCTACCTGCTCTCAAAGGCTATGGGAGGTTAAGGAAGTTACAAGGTTACTATCTAGGCCCAGCACATGTCAAGGGAAGAGCGTACAGATAACAGAGACATCTGCTACAGCGGAGGTGGGAGTGTTACAGACAGTTCAGCTAATGCTTATTCAGGGTGACTAGGATAGATCTTAGCTCTGCTATTACTCTCATGCCTCATGACAACCACTCTTTTATCAATGAAAATTTTAATTCTGCTATTTTGCGTTAAACTTTTCATACTGAGAAATATTACTTATATTTAGTTTGCTTCCTTCTGACTGCCTTTCAGTTTCTGTTTCTGCACTCTTCTGATTGCTGATTTATCAAATAATAATTTGTTTATTATGTTGAGTCCAGTTTTGCTTTTTTATTTTTACTTTTTTTTTTTTTTTTGCAGTTTTTGGCTGGGTCTGGGTTTGAACCCACCACCTCCAGCATATGGGGCCAGCGCCCTACTCCTTTGCACCACAGGAGCCACCCCTTTTATTTTTACTTTTTACTGTGAACACAAAGTAGATATGAAGTAGCTCATACTGTTTTCTTTTTTCTTTTTGTAAATCTCTTCTTTCATGCTTTGTTTTCTTCTTCTTGTAGTAATTATTCCTACTTTGGTGATTATTTCCTTTCCATAAACTCTGGTTGAAGTTTTTCTTTTTCTTTAAACAAAATGAGTATACACACACACATGCAGGAATATATGTGTGTGTGTGGGTGTGTGTATTGTAATTCTGCATTCTCTCTTTGTCAACTAGATATATTCTAATTCCTCTCTTTGTGATTCTGATTCAGCATTCTCAGTGGAGGGAAAAAGAAGCTGGCACTCATTGCAGGTCCCATATGGGCTCATAACTTTGGCACAGTTTTTCTATATGTTTACTGAAGCTGCTGCTAAGGTAGGCTTTTCCATATTCAGATTTTATTTTGTCCTGTCTCTAGTCCAGAGACACAGTGTGCCCCGGCACCAGTCTTCTTTTTTCTCATATAGAATTGCATCTCTATTTTCTTCTTCAATCAAAGATCTCAAGTTAAACCACATCCTGGCATCTTAGGTACAAGTGCCAGACTCATTTGGGGAATGCTCACAGCCCTCAGCTCCATTTTTCAGTGCTCTTGATTTTAATATAAGGACATGCCAAGGGAATGAACCTTGTTTTCTGTGCTCGCCCACGTCCAACAGATGACACTTCCCAGTTGGATGGTATCTACCTATTGTCAATGACATAAGTCCACATTTTTTAAAAAAGGGAGTTGTTTCTTTATTTTTTACTGTAGACACATTTCCACTTGTCTTTTATCTAGGAAAACTATCTCTTAAAATTTCTCACATGTGAGTTGGGAGCCTTCTTTAAATCTAGGGTTTTTGACCATTTCTTCTGTATTTTCTCTAGTCTTCTGAATATTTCAGAGATCAAAGACAGTTTGGATTCTGTGTTCTCAGTGCCATCAAATTTAGAAGGCTCTATTTGCTTTTTGTATTACTTCAGACCTAAACATGTATTTGAAGAAGATATACATATACAGTGTCTGAAACTTTGTATCTTTCCTTTATGTTACTTTTAATATTTCATGAGCATTTTCTCTCTGTATTGACCCTAAAATTCTTAAAAAGAAAGGCCTTTCCAGAAATGGGCATAATTGTGTCCCACTCTGTAGTCAGACTTACAGGAAGATGATGCCCCCAATTCCTGCTCAAGTGTTAGAATAGGAGGTGAGTTAGTTCAAAGCAGAATCTAAAGCTATGTAACTTGGGCAGGAGGTGAAGGAAAAGAGGTTGTCCTAAGCCTGAGGGGTGCCAGCAGGTTTAATTGTAGACATATCTGTTGAGCTGCTGGGTATTCATATCAACAAAGTATAGGTGAACATTTTCCTATATAAAGGGTCAGATGTAAATTTGTTAGATTTTGCAGAACACATGGTCTCTTTCACAACTATTCACCTGTGCTGTTGTTTCATGAAAGCACCCATAGGGTCACCAATATATGTGGTGAGCCATGTGCCACAAGTTGCTGACCCTCATTTTAAATAAGTTTTGAATTATGACTATTTAATAACTATTAAAAAGCAAATGATGTTTGAATATTCATAGGACTTGGAGAGACTAAAGACCAGGTAATAGGATACAAGAGAAAGGTTAAAGGAAAGAGAAGTCAGATTACAGTGATGGAAAATGTACAGGATGGAACAGAATCAAAATTTGCTAAAAAATATGTATCTTCAAACAAAGGTTTTGAGTGTCAAAGGGACCCAAAAGAAAGATATATCAATAATAATTCCACGTAGCCTTCTCGGTGTCTTTTGAAGCCGACAGTGTTAAGACAAGATCTCACCGATTGTTTTCTCTCTCCATTCCAAGTCTGCAGGAACCCTGCTCTAAACCCTAGAGGGCTGGGTTGACTAGGACTGGAGAATGAGAGGTTCAGGGAGCTAGGACTGAGTTGAGTTTCTTTGTTTCAGGGTGTGGTTGTTGGAGGTAGGTGGGACTTCAGATGGTAGAGTGGAGTACTTTATTTTGTTTATTTTTCTGAGACAGGGTCTCTCCTGGGTAGAGAGCCGTGGTATCATAGCTGACAGTAACCTCAAATTCCTGAGCTCAAGTGATCTATCCTTAGCCTCTCAGACTTCTAGGATTACAGGCATGAGCCACCATGCCTGGACCTGAGTTGGGTATTTCAAACTCAGAAAGGAAGGAGCACAGGGCTAAGCAGGGCTCCAAATGAGCACAGAGAACTTGCCTTAGAATACATACTGATTTCTTTTGGTTTGGAAAAGTCGAATATTTTTTCTCTGTACCAATCACCCAGCTTGTTTGGCTTGACTGCTCTATTGATTGGCAAGTCTTTTGGTATACGGGTTATATATCGATTTAGTTGCCTGAACAAAATATAGAAAGCTTGTCTGACACAAGCGAGGTACGTGAAAATTATCTTTAACGCTTATACTGGTAGGTAAACAGGTGATTTGATTCATGCCTGGGCCAGAAATAGCATACTGCTCTATGTCCAGATTACTCAGTAAACTGCTGTTAGATGGAGAAGAAGAGGAGCTAAAATATGGAAGTAGGACTCCTTTATGGGAGTCAGATGAGGAAAGGGGGAATAGAGCCCATGTAAGAGCCTGGAGAAAGTCTTGTACCTTCCATCTTATTTCAGGAGAATGGACTGTCCTGAGGAAAAGACCAAGCATAGAAGATATGCCTTAAATAACAGCCAAGGAATTGACATCCAGAAAGTTGCTAATATGCTATTATGCAGTACATACTGCTGGGATCCAGTGGGGGGATGACATAATATGTACAAGACAGGGCAGGGCATGATGTAGGTACCATGGGCCAGGCAAGGTTGTGGGGCATGAGGTAGAGAGTAGGAGGCTGAGTCCTGCTCTGGGCTTGGGCTTTGTTCTGTAGTCTGGGCAGGAAGGCAGAAAGGTGTGCTCTTAATCCTGGGACGTCACCCTTCAAGTTATGCCCACTGGTTTTATAATTGAATCCATTTCCTAATACCTATTGCCCTTTGACTTTCTCCCACTGCCCCTCTTCCTTAGTTTTAATTGTTCCATCTTCTGCTTGTTCATAATTCTTTCTGCCTTAGAGTATTTCAGAGAGCCCCTGGAATCTACACTGTGTTGTATTAATCATTTTAAAGTTCATAGCTGCTGAAAACAAAATCTTCATTGATGTACAGCCTTGTTTAATTTCACTTTCGGTCTCTGTCAAGTTGTAGTTCACTAGCTTACTGTAAATCTCGTGAAAATTGCTTGTAATCTTTTACCAGCTGCCGTTGCCCATTCATTCGATGCTGACTTGTTTGAGTTCACTTTTTCACTCAGTTTTGAGATGGCAACACATTAAACAGAGTCAATTTAGAGTTACCCTTTTCCCTCTTTTGCTTCCCTAATGAATAGAAAAGTCTTATTTATATATCTAGGGGGAGACCGGGGGATTCATAATTCAGAGCTGAAAACTAAGCATTAACAAACCTAGGTGTAAATTTTCAGATGCTGTTGTGGATCTTTTAGAACAGTTTCTTTCCTGAGAGGCTTGAAGGTTATCTTTTGAGGAACTAACTGAAGAAAATCATGTTTGGATGATCGTAAATCTTTTTATTTATCCCATTGTTGTTCAGTGGTTCATAATTGCAATCTTTCATTGAGAAGTCAGACCTTTGATAGTAAATGTCTGTTGGTATGTGGTCTCTGATTTTATTCAACCTGGTAGGATTTTGCTAGGTGGAAGAAATTCAAATATTAATAGGAGAAAATGTGTTTGGAGTGTGGGATATTTATTATAGGCCTCTCAACACCAGCTACTGTGCTATATGCCAGTTAGAAACATGTCAGTCTTTCTTTATGACAAACTTATGAGGTACTACTTTTGTACGAGAAAATTTTTTATGAAAGTTAAAAAATTTATATGTGTCAACAATGGAGATTTTAGTGACAGAAACTTATGACCCACAATTTCCATAATGTAGAAAAATCATTGCACTTCTACACCAGGCTGTCTCTATCTACAAATATCTACGTCAATATTCTTTGTAATAATAAAAGCAAAACACAGCACAAATGTGTTAATTAGCAGTAAATAATACATGTATGCAAATATATATACAAATTTTATTCTCTTTGTTCAATTATGTTTCTTATAACATTGAAAATTAATGAACCAAAGTAACATGAACTAATATGGATCAATCTCAGAGAACATAATATGGAATGAAATAAAATACTCTCTGTTAGATGAGATGCCTGTTTATTTCTTTGAAGATTTAAAATAAGCAAAAGTAAACAAGGTATTATTAGGGATACTATCATGTATGATAAAACTATATAAATACAGAACTGGTTTATTATCAGAAGTTTGGGGAAGTAGGTATTTTGGTGGAAGAGAACACCAGATGGAGGTGGGGAGAAAGAGATACTGGGCGTTGAAGAGATTGACACATTCTATTACATTTAGTCAGGGCTAACCATAACCTTATTTTATTATGATGATTAAAGAATATGACTTTTTACAGGAATGGTACTTTTATAACAGAAAAAAATAAGCAAGAGAGAAAGTGAGAGCTCTCAGGGAAACTTAGAGGCTGGCAGTGATATTTTCCCCCTTTTAGCCTTTGTTACCTATGTGACCTTTTCCCGGCCTCTTAATCTTTGCACCTTCCTTTCCTATAAATTGATTCTACTTTTCTCCTCTTCTCAGAGAGCCTGAGCCTTGGCAATAATTTTTAGTGCCTCTGAAATGAGGTGATAATATAATACAACTTTTAAAAGTAAGTTTTAAAAGTGTTCACATTTTTCTAGAAATATGCCCACTATCTTCTGATTTTTAAAAACTCCATTCTAATTGAAGGCATCAATGGTATCTGAAACAATTTAGAGATCCTGATGGCAATTACATCTAGGTTGAAGCACATGCCATCTGTCCACAGAATTCTCCTTCTCCTCTGTTTGATGATGACCAACATTCTGATCAACTTTCCTCATTAATTGAAAACTGTAATCTTGTTTACAATATTTCTTTTTATCCCAACCTCTGCCTATATTATCAGTGAGTACATCACCCAAGAAGGTGAAATATCTAACAATCTAATTAATTTTAGTCTCTTGAGCCTTGACCTCCTGAACTCTATCAAAATTTCTCATTGCATTTCAGCCAGTTTCTTTTTTCTATAGCTTCTTCCTGGGGATTATATTCCTATTCTTTTATCTCATTTGCTCAAATGCCTTTCACTTCAGCTCTATGGAAATCTCTAAACAATGAATCTGCTACTTTCTCACAATTCATTGAAATCCTCCAGCTTTATTTTGTTGCTTATTTTCCTAGACTCTATGGATATGGTCCATTATTATAGAATAATACGCCCTGGGAAATACCTTCCACTTCCTTATCTCCTTCCACCATTTCACATGCATTCTCATATGTAGGAGAATTCCAAGCAGAAATAACAATGTATACAACATCCCTGAGTGGAAGACTCAAACTCCACCAGCCCTAGAAACACATAGGAACCCTCAGCTTGGCTCATCCCTTAACTACTACAAAAACCTTACCAGTTTATTTGTTCTTTCAAGCCCTTTTGAGATCAGATTGGGAGGCCTAACCTGCTGTACTCAGATTTCATTTGTAAATAATAAATTTTTCATATTCTCTTGGTCTGTGTGTGGTGTCATCTTACCCAACATCCAAATGAAATTTTGGGTGAGGGACCCATCTGTCTCTGTAAAGTGGCCACAAGTCCTTATTCATTACATAGGCTCAAATGGACACCACAGGCAGGGGCCACATGATGTGGTAGCTTGTGGGCCATGATGAAGGTATTAGATTTTTTTCTATGTCAGAATTTTGTAATGTTTGCTTTGATTGTTTAAAATAAATTTGACTGTAGGGATGTAAGTGTGGAAACAGCAAGAACAGCTATGAGGCAATTGCACTAGTTCAGTTGATAAATGTGGTGGTTTGGCTTAAAATGGGAACAGTGTAGGGCAGATATATTTTGAAAGTGGGAGCCGAGTATATGAGCTGAACACTGTCATAGCAGGGGATACTGGGAATGAAACAGATTTACCATCAGAGTGAGCATAATCAAGAATTTTATCTTTAGCAAATTGAATTTGAGATGCCTATTGGATTTTAAAATAGGAACTCAGAGTGTGCAGTTGGGTACAGAAGTGTGGAGCTCTGGAGTGAGAGAGATACTTTGACCATGAGCTAAACAAACAAACAAACAAACAAAAAATTACTTAAAAAGGCCATGCCATCTATCTAAAGGCAGTTTCTGTGTAAATTTGAAGCCTGATACATGTTAATAACATGCATTTAATTCTTTATTTCTTCCAGCTATATAGAGGTATAATTGAAAAATAAAAATGTACACTTTTCTGCTGGGCACAGTGGCCCACACTTGTAATCCTAGCACTCTGGGAAGCCAAGGCAAGGAGATTTCCCTGAGCTCACTGGTTTAAGACCAACCTGAGCAAGAATGAGACCCTATCTCTAAAAATAGCTGGGCATTGTGGTAGATACCTGTAGTCCTGGATACTCAGACCCTATCTCTAAAAATAGCTGGGCATTGTGGCAGATGCCTGTAGTCCCGGATACAATTGCTTGAGTCTAAGTGTTTGGAGGTTGCTGTGAGCTATGATGCCATAGTACTCTACTGAGGGTGATAAAGACTCTATCTCCAAAATAAATAAATAAATAAATAAAATTAAATTAAAATTTAAAAAAGTACAGTTTTAAGGCATACTGTGGTATTTTGTATAAACATTGTGAAACGATTACCACAATCAAATTAACTAACATATCCATTACCTCATATGGGTACCATTTTAATTTTGTGTTAAGAACACTTAATATCTCTCTTGACAAATTTTAAATATACAATACAGTATTATTAAATATAGTCACCATGCTCTACGTTAGTTCTTCAGAACTTAGCCTGTATAACTAAAACTTTGTACCCCTTGACCAACAATTAGCTTCTTTTATGACTGGAATCCTGTGGAACCCTCACACTATTGTAAAAATATACACTCACAAGTATTTGAGGTCAAGTGCAAAGGTCTCAGAGATTTTTCTTGATTGGGTTATCTTTATTGATGTTTTCAATTATCTTTTACAGATTAGGCTTTTATAAATGTCTTTACTTAAAGGCCTTGAAATTCAGCTCAATATTAAATCTTCTACCTATTAAAAGATAAATAGTTATTCTAGTATCCATGAAAATGAAGAATTATAAAAGAGTTTCATGGGAAAGAAAAACTCAAAACTTCCATTTGGCAGTGCTTTACTCTTCCATTGCTGTTGCCGATTAATTATTTTATTTTATTTTATTTTTTTTGAGATGGAGCCTCAAGCTATCCCCCTGGGTAGAGTGCCATGGCATCACAGCTCATAGCAACCTCCAACTCCTGGGCTCAAGCGAGTCTCCTGCCTCTGCCTCCCAAGTAGCTGGGACCACAGGCGCC